>CAUYPK010142169.1:0-18148 GCA_963574355.1 Loris lydekkerianus | reverse complement strand
ATGAGGATTTATTATAATCATTAGTTTTTGTTTGTAATTACATATTATAATGAATTTTCACTCAAGCCTTGTTGACAGAATAAGGCTGTTAAAAAAAGAAAGAAATAAATAAAGAAATAACGAAGGAAGGACCGAAGGCCGCCAGGCCGGACCGCAGGACGCACCGACGCCCGGAAGCCAGCACGCAAGGAAAAAAAAAAAAAAAAAAAAAAAAGAAAGAAAGAAAGAAAGAAAATAAGTTCCATGTCATCATATCATGATGAAAGTGTCCAAGTGTATGTCATATAAATTGTCAGATTGTTTTTACTGAAACTACTGAAACCAAGTCCTAGATCCAGTTTGCCTGTGGCCTCAGTTGGCAAAAGAAATGAAGGCAAGATTGTACACAGTACACAGTATCATGTTCCTGTGATCTCTGCTTCTCAGAAGGCTGAGCCAGGAGGATCACATAAGCCCAGTTTGAGTCTGAGTCTGTAGACTGCCATGATCTTGAAAAGATAGAATAAACCTGAAAATGTTCAAGCATGATAGCAACATGGCATTCACTTGATCTTTTATCCTTAGACCTTAGACTTTATCTACATTGTTGAAAAGGTCAACAGAATTCATAGATGCAGGTGCCTGATATGCTATTTCCCTCTAGAGCACTGTCTCTCATAAAAAATATAGCTTTGAAGGTATCACCACTTTAAGATAGGAAGATACTATGTAACTTTGTAAGCTATGAGGAGAAATCTGTTTAATGCATACTCTGTTTAATATACACTCTGATGCGTAATAACATTGCTAATATTTACTTTTACTGTGAAGCTTCTTCCCCCGCCTTAATTATAAAGCAGTATTTTTCAACCTTTTTATTGATTGATTCATTGATTGATTTTTAAGAGATGGAGTCAGATTGCCAGATTGGAGTATGGTGGCTATTCACAGGCACGATCATGGCTTGAGTCATGTTTATAAGGGTGACCATCACCAAGACAGTGTTCATTGTACCCTTTAGGTAGGTTTTCACCCATTCACTTCTCCCTGCTCCCCCTTGTTGGATTTCCACTGAGTTTTACTTTCCTCTGTACTAATAGTTTAGTTTGAGTTTAATAGTGAATACATGTAGTGTTTGTTTTCCATTTTTTAGACAATTCACTTAGGCTCCAGTTCCCTCCAAATTGTTGCAAAGGCCTTCATCCACCCTTCCTGAGTAGTGTTCTATAGCATATGTATCCCGCCATTTGTTAATCCCCTCATGAATTGCTGGACACTTGGGTTCATCCTACATTTCAGCAGTTGTGAATTGTGCTGCAATAAATATTTGAGTGTAGGTGTCTCTTTGAAAAAATGACTTCTTTTCCTTTGGGTAAATAGTCATGGGATTGTTGGATCAAATGTAGTTCCATTTTTAGTTCTGTGAGGAACCTCTGTACTGTTTTCCAAAGAGGTTGTATTAATTTTCATTCCCACCAACAGTGCTTAAACATTGCGCTCTCTCTGCATCCACACCAGCATTTATACTCAAACAAATAGTAAACTAACAAATAGATAAATCTACCTTCTTCTTAAATTCTACAGATTCATTCCAATAAGAAAACAATACACCTGTTTTTTTTTTTTTTATCATTTTAATTTTCATTTACCTTCTGGTCCTCTTTTAGATGGTATAGTAGTTCATATGATAAAGTTTAATTTTTCAATGTTTTCAAATTGTGAAATTTTCAACTTACTTAAGTTAAAATGCTAATATTGTTGTCATACCAAAGAGTAGGTCTGCCTCTGATACAAACCAGATAACAGAGGAACAGATGGGAGATGAACAGTTTTACTTTTCTTTACAGAAAAGCCAGCAATTCCAGAGACCAGCGAGGATATCGCCTCAAAGAACTGTTTTGCCCTCCTCTTTCCCTTTGTTACTTTTATTCTCACAGTAAAAGTAAATATTAGCAATGTTATTACGCATCAGAGTATACATTAAGCAGATTTCTCCTCACAGCTTACCAAGTTACACAGTATCTTCCTATCTTACAGTGGTTATACCTTCAAAGCATTTTTACTCTAGAGTAAATTTATAGTTAGTCAACACTTCACTGGGTGCACAGAGTGGGCTGGGTCCTTGAGAGGTTCCAGGCAGTCAAATTCCCCACCTTGTCTATGACAGTAGGTGCTGGAAATGAGCAGAGTCTGTAGATGTCAGCACATAGCCTTAGTCAGCCTTGTTAGGATAGGACCCTCAGTGCTCTGCATGAAATAGCCATTCAGGTTAACCAAGGCTGGTAACAAAACCGTTTCTCCATTTTTAGGCAGAGTGAACATATGCCTATAGGATGGGGTTGGTGGGTAGAAGCATTTCATTATTTATTTGTTTTCTCATAACAAAGGTACATTTAATCATGAGAAACACTAACTGAGATTTTGCCTTGATTCTTCCATAACTGAATGAAAGTACCTAAAATATTACAATTAGATTGATTTATAGGAATCCAATGATTTCACATGATTAATGTCTAAGTACTTTCTTGTTATAATCAGCCAATTTCAAGTAATGTCAATGCCACAAAAAGTTTTTGGTATAGAAAGAAAATATTCTTGGCATTCAGTGATGCCATTTCTGAATGAAATCTATGAAAATAATTTTTGGACAAGGGAATGTATAGAGTTATAAATGTATGACTTTATAACATAATTCTCATTTTCAGAGATGAAGAAATATTTATATATGAATGAATTTATATTTTTAATAGGATGAAAGGCATTATCCGTGTAATATTATTTATGAACGGTATGCACTAGATAGAAGGAAGAATTGTGAGCTCTTGCTTTCCTGTCCTGGTCTGCCATGTCCTTTCCTGATCGGCCAGGCATGGCAACTTTGCCTGGGTCACTGATGAACTGTCAAGCCTTAGATTTTTTTTAAAAAAAATGATCAGATCAGAATTATACTTTTTTTTCTTTTTTTTTTTTTGAGACAGACTCTCAATCTTGGCCTAGAATTATACTTATAAATGTTCGCATTATTTGCATCTTTTCTAGAACTATGAAGAAAAATAGTGAAAACCATACTTTTATTATTACCCATAGAAGAACTAGATTTATGTACCATGTAATTTTGAGTATATTATTTTAAATGATGTGAATAAATTAATTGTGCTAGCCTATCTATTATGAAAGGGGTTTATTTGTTTTCAAAGATAATTTGTGACATCTTACTAATACACCCAAATACACACAATAATAACCGAAATGATGGAAAAACTGGCTAACTCACCTCTCAACTTAGACGGTGTTTTCTTTTAGGAGACTCTGCTTACCCTTGCAACAGTACTAATCACACTATATTGATGTTCTATGCTAATCACACTATATTGATGTTCTATGTTTCCTACATTAAGCCCTACAGTGTGTTAACAGTGGATAATGCTTTGTATCTAGAAAAATGCAAGTCAAATACATGTTATATAGTGTGAACTATTGTTTTCCAGCTATGTCCAGTTTTCTGTATTAAACAACCATAGTTTAAACATTAAAATGAGTATTTTTGCCAATGATCAAACTTTAATTATTATATTTCACCTATTATATTTCACTTTGTCACTAACTATGTTGTTGCAATTCTAACATAAAGGACACTGTATGAGAAAGAAATTTGTAAAAATTCTATACTGATAAGCTTAAAGGAAAAAGAAAATTATACAAAGGAAAAATTTAAAAATATTTTGTATTCAAAAAAATCAACAAGCAAAACAGTAAGTGAACAGAATAAAGTGTAATGAATTCGATCATGTTGTTTAAATCTTATTTATATCTCTTTCCACCTTAACAGAATAAACCACAGGTAAAGCACTGAGTGTCATTCAAGTATTTTCCATAAGAGGGCAGTAGTACATTTCCATATTAATAGGTTTTCAAGGATTTTCATTTCTGCTATATCCAAGTAACAATTGGTACTTTGGAAGGTGTATGTTTAAAGATTATCATGTAATTTAAAAGTGAAATAGACTTTTATTTTTATGTAGAAACTTCATAAATATGTAAAAAAACCTACTTTACTGATTCTTAACAATAAAATATAAGCAATCATTAAATATGTTTTCCTAAATGAAAGCAAACATCAAGAAAATTGACATAATGTATTCAAATTTCAGTAACAATTGTGAACATTAGTAAACTATTTTTAAAACTCTTTTATTAAAATATAAGTAGTTAAAGGATGAATTAGCCATTATTCTGTATGTTTATGTATGGGCATTGTTGCATGTAAAATTACATGAATTATCTTTGAAAATAAATGGAACCTGTTTTTATAGGCAGACCAACAAAATAAATTTATTCACATCATTTAAATAATATGGTTGAAAGTATTCTATTTGCTATTGCTATGAATGTATCATGTTTTCAAGAAACAATAATTTTCCTAAAGTTTAACAGTAACTATGCAGTGTATGATTATGATTTGGGAGATACATAAATTCTTGCAGAAAAAAATCAGAGAAGTACTAATACTAATAGTAACATGAATTGAAGTTCATGGCAATAATAGTACTACCCCAAACATATTTCAACAACAATAAATGTTTTTTAACTGTTTACTATAAGCCGGACAAAGCTCATAGTCCTCATTTCATTTGTTCTTCACAAAATGTGAACGAGTTAGCTAACATCATACTATGACCCCCAGTTCAAATAAAATCTGTTTCCGAAGTTCACACAGCTAGTAAGAAGCAGAATCAAGTCCAAAAGAATTTCTCCAGTTTTCTGGCATCACATATCAAAAATTTAAAAAATAAGACATTATAAAAACTAGGTTGTCCATTTTCTTACATTTTTATTTAGGTCTTGCACATTCTATTGTTAAAATGGCAAATTTTAAAGTATGGTTTCATATTTGAGAACAGTCCTCAGGAATGAAATTGAACTAGTTAAAAGACATAGTGAGGTTTCCACTTTCTCCCTTTTCCTTTTGTCTTCCTTTCCTCCCCTCAGTAGGTGTTGAACTTTCTCCAGGACTGTCAGAATATTGGTACATACAATGTAGGAGGATAAAGAAAAGAAGCAAATACATTAAGGATAAAGGAAGCCAGTCTTCTCACTGTTAAAAATGTGAGAGTTATAGACATGGAAGTCTAGGATTGAAAGTAATACTGTGAAATAGTTAGAAATAGATACAGACATATAGGTATGCATACATATACAAATGCAAATTTTGCCAAACTCTTTCCACAGAACAGCCAATAAATGATGATGCTCAATTTGAAATGAACACCACTGGAGCCCTGATCTTGCTTTATAAATAACCCCCTTTGTTTTTTATAAGACAAAGTCTCAGGCTGTTGCCCTGGGTAGAATGCTGTGGTATCATAGCTCACAGCAACCTGAAACTCTAGGGCTTAAGCCATTCTCTTGCCTCAGTCTCCCAAGTAGCTGGGACTACAAGTGCACACCACAACGCCTGGCTATTTTTGTTGTTGTTGTTGCAGTTGTCATTGTTGTTTAGCTGGCCTGGGCTGGGTTGGAACCCACCACCCCTGGTGTATGTGGCCAGCACCTTATCCACTGAGCTACAGGCACTGCCCAATATAAATATCCTTTTAAATTACTATGAACCAGGGCTCCTGGAAGAAATGGCTGACTCCAGGATTTGGACAGGAAAACTACCAGATGAGATCAGAATAACTTATTGGGCTGGAAGAAAGGAAACAATCAAAGAATGATGGAGATATGTCAAAATTATACAGCAAAAGCTTTGAATGGGCTTCCACTGACCACATATGGGAGAATCAGATAATCAAATCATGATATAACAATTGTAACTCTGGGTAAAAAGGAAATCGAAAATTTATACATACATATAAGTACATAAGTAAATAATAAATAAATGAAAGAGAGTGCAAGTTGTCCTTAAGTAGAATACCAATTAATAAGTGTAAAAGGAGTGCTGGAATTGGAAATCAGCATTTGACAACCATAATTGTAATAATTAATCCACTGATGGATCATAAATGAATCAAAAAATTGGTGAGTAAAATTTTAATGAAGAACAGGGTATTTACAGTGTCAAAGTATATTTCTAAAAAATCTTTAACATATTTATGAGTTAATATATACATACATTAATTCTATAGTGGAGAAACCTGGCTTGATCTTAACCAGATGATAAAAGTTAACACCACTAGTAATATGACAATTAGCCTTCACAAACTTTCTGACACAATGTAATGAGGAGAGCACAAATCAACATAAGACATTCTGCAAAGTAACTGACTGGCCTGTGCTCTTCAAACTTGTCATGAAATACATGAAGAACCTGAGGTACAGTTTCAGATTTTGAAAGGCCAATGAGACATGGCAATTACATGTGTCACACAATCCTGGATTGGATTCTAGTCCTTTAAAGTATATTACTGGGACCATAATGAGATTTGAAATATCTGAAAAGGATTTAAGGGTTGGAAAACAAATTTAATCACTATTCAATGAATGATAATTTCATGATTGTGACTGTTTCACTTTAGTTATGAATGTGAGTGTCCTAATCAGTAAAAAGTGTCTCTGGGAGTTCTTAATAATTCTCTGGGAATATTTATGCAAATTTGAAGTTATTAGAAAATACAAAGTTTTCCAGAGAAGCACAAATGAAGCATTTACCAGAGAAAAAGAACGAACGCCAAGGTGCTAAAGCACAAGACGGAGGGAGGTAGGGGCAGAGTGGCTGCAGTGTAGGGAGGGAAAGGACATAGGGTTATGTGACAAGGCTGAAAGGAGAAGCAGGAGCCCTATCTTGCAGGGCTTCCCTGGCCAAAAGAAATTTCTATTTTATCACAGAAGAAAATGGAAGCCCTAAAAGTTTAAAGCAAGTGATTCATGTAATCCTGATTATATATTCAGGACCATTTGTTGTATGCTGACTGCAAATTGGATTACTGGTGGTGGGATGGAGAGAAAAAGTACAGGAGCAGGACTGAGGAGTTAAGTCTATCAAAGATGAGGATAATGTAGCTGGTGTGACCATAGCATTAGATGGAATACAACAGATAGATTTGAAACAAAGTTTGGAGTTTGAAGTTACAACTAGAGACAGCTGGATGAACAGAGGGATTATAAATCCCTCTAAGGTACTAGTAAAATCAGGAAGCATGTAAATTACACTCTTTGGCATGTATCAAAGTACATAAACATTAGAGTGTTTGGTTATGTGAAATGTTCCATGTATGTTGATTCATAGTTTTTATATATCATGTCAAAATAATTAGGTCAGAAGAACTATAGAATAATCCTTTCACTTTGAATATTTAATGAAAAAATTATGCATCCTGTACCTTGTAGAATTTTTAAGACCTAATATTAGCTATCAATATGATTACTGTTATTATTCTATCACATTTTAGATAATTTAATAACAATTTCATGATGGATCAGGATACCCACTTTCTAGTTGCTTCCTGATGGTTCACAGAATTATTATATTGCAGCAGTAAAGACAATTTTAGATGTGATTACTATACCACCAAAACAATACTATATTCTAATACATTTTTGGGGTATTTTCCCCCCTTTTTTTCTGTTTTAAAAACTTCAGATTAATCTAAGAGTATATATGATTAGGTTACATTGCTTGTGTTTATTAGGTAATGTCAGTGTAGTTGAATCCTTCACAGAGCAGGTGTGCCACATACCCCTACATTGTACTGGTTAGGTGGGAGCTTACTGAATGCCCCTCCCCTTCTCTCTTCCTTTATTCTTGAATTTAATTGTGTTTTTCTCTTATGTGGACTTGTAATTGTTCATGTAGTAGTTCTTTCTTTCTTTCTTTCTTTCTTTCTTTCTTTCTTTCTTTCTTTCTTTCTTTTGACAGAAAGTGTCTCACTTTGTCATCCTAGGTAGAGTGCCATGGTGTCACAGCTCACAGCAACCTCAACTTCTTGGGCTCAGGAGATTCCCTCAGTCTCCTGAGTAGCTGAGACTACCTGTAGAGGAATGGACACCATGTTCATAAAGGACAGTTACTGTTTCTTATCACATTAAAAGGAAATGCTGAGAACAGGACAGTCTCCTGGCAAGCCCAGAGATGTTTTGTGACTTGGGGGAAGTCTTCCAGGTAACTCAGTGTTCTGGAATGAGATAAGATTGGTCACTCACTAGTAAGCATGTGTTAAACATCGATGCTTAGTGCTTCTTCATGGGGGTTGTGGGGAAAGAACATGTGAGGAAAGAGCTCGTGGCAATCCTTATGCATGCAGCCTTCATATGTATTTACCTTAACTCTCCACACTTGTTGTGTATGTCATTACCTTAACTCTCCACACCTGTTGTGTATAACCTTAATAAATAGCCATTGCAGAGGGGCTCTGGGCTACCCTGCAATTAAGGTTAGCTCGCCTCTCACAAGCTTGTACTTCTAATCTGTGTCACGCCTGGTTCCTTCATGAGGCTACTGAGACCAGGGCCTTAGGGTTTGTGACATCTGGTGCAGTCAGCAGGATACTGCTGGATACAACAGGACACCGGGACGCAGACTGAAGGGAACAATGGACACTCAGAACTGAAGCCTTCCATAGACAGTGGAAGGAAGTCCCAAAGGGAAACTCTGCTCAGAGAAAGCGGGACCTTTGTCCCTACTAGAAACAAAGGAACTCCACTTGGAATAAGTGAGTTATTAATTAGAAATAATTAATAAGAATAATTAATAACTGGTGCAGATGTTTCAGTCATTGCTTTAAATCTGTGGCCCAAGGAGTGGCCGAAAAAGGTAGTCGACGTTACTTTTATAGGCATAGGAACTTTAAATTATTTTAAATAAAATTAATAAGAAAAGATATTTAGAGAAAATAATGGGTAACTTACTGTTTGGGGAGTCGTGAGAATTAGAAACTGAGGAAGAAGGGTATGTTTGAGCAGAATTTGAAAGTGAGGAGAATAGTGAGGTTCAGCGGGAACCTGGACCAGAGGAGACTTGGAAACCAGAAGCTTATGAAGGTTTTTCTGGTCCTTCCTCAGGGGAGGAAGTAAGTAATACAGACATGAATAAGCAAGAAAATACCCCAAAGTCCATTAAGGCAGCTCAGATTAAACAGTTGGAAGATGGATTGAATATACTCCAGTTAAAAATGCTAACATAGCTCTTGACACAGGGTTTGTCCCGGCATGCATGCACCTTGAGTCAGGTCCACCTGTCCGACCTACCATTCTCCCCTCTCCTGCTTGTGGGCAGCAGGAAGCATGGGTGGGGGGCCGCAGCAGCAGCAGCAGCCATGGAGCGGGAACTGGGGTGGGAGGGGAGATGGCATACGGTACTACCCTCTTCCCACCCACCTTCCAGGAGCTCAAGGACCCTCCATCTCCTCACGTCCCAGCCAGGAACGGGGACTGTGGCAAGTGCAAATGTCTACAGAGTCTCTGGGTCGGCGGCCGCCCCTTGTCCCTGGGTGGGGTTGCGGATATGGTGGGGGCCATCCAGGCCATTCTGGGAGTACCAACCTTGACTGGGTGGGCGAGCACCCCACTCTCCAAAAAAATTAATAATAATAATAATAATTAGATAAATAAATAAATAAATAAAATAAAATAAATAAAATTACAGTGAAAAATGTTAACATAGATTACTCAACATTGCTCTCAGTGCCTCCCTGTGTGGAAGATCCACCTGTGACTTCTATTATGATGGCTTTATTAGAGGGGCAAAAGACCAGTGACTTTACTTCTGAAGATACTATAGGGCTTTTCCCAGTTACAGTTACTAATATCCCTCCTAGTCCGGAGTACCCTCAAGGGTGCCCGCAGGCAAAGAATACGGGTCTGGAGCCCTACCCACTCACCAGTAACTTAAGCCTCTCTAATCCCTTTTATATGCCACCCCAGGTAGTGCTGCTTTCAATTTACCAGCATGATAATGTTCTTTTGCTTTCCAACATGGGAGTAAAGAAATTAAAAACAGGAATATGTGGTTGTGTTCCCCCAGATACTGTTGGGTTATTGTTAGGAAAAAGTAGTTAAATATCTTATGTTAAAAGATGTTTGTCCACAGAAGTATTATTGATAGTGACTTCTTAGGGGAAATATGGATCATGATTTCAGTACCAACCAATTCAAATTTTAGCCAGACAAAATATTGCTCAATTGCTACTCCTTCTTCACATTAAATTACAAAGTACTGGTGAAAAACACACTGGTAGTCTCAGCAATACAAACAACATTTTTTGGCAAACATCTATTTATAAAAATGGGCCTCAATTAATACTCACTTTGAAGGATAAATCCTTTACTGGCCTGTTAGATACTGGTGCAGATGTTTCAGTCATTGCTTTAAATCTGTGGCCCAAGGAGTGGCCGAAAAAGGTAGTCGACGTTACTTTTATAGGCATAGGAACTTTAAATTCAGTCTTTAAAGTATATTACCTTACCTTGTGTAGGACTAGATAATCAAATGCTCAAATTCAACCATACATAGCTGATATTGCTATTAACTTGTGGGGTCAAGATTTACTTCAGCAATGGAAAACTGTAGTAGCTATACCTTCTTCTCATACTAATTCCTTTCAAATGTCAAATTTACCATAGAGGTCACCAAAATATGCTGTCAAGCTATCTTGGAAGAACAATAATTCAGGATGGGTGGAACAGCATCCATTGACTAAAGAAAAACTGGATTCCTTACAATTTTTAATTCAGGAACAGTTAAAGCAAGACATACTGAGCCCTCTACCAGCCTTTGGCATTCTCCTGTCTTCATTGTAAAAAAGAAATCAGGCAAATGCTCACTGATCTTCACAAAGTTAATGAAACAATTGTTCCTATGGTTCCCCTGCAACCAGGACTTCTTCTCTTTTATCTGCCATGATCCCTTTCAACT
This sequence comes from Loris lydekkerianus, assembly GCA_963574355.1. Taxonomy (NCBI): domain Eukaryota; kingdom Metazoa; phylum Chordata; class Mammalia; order Primates; family Lorisidae; genus Loris; species Loris lydekkerianus. The sequence continues at coordinate 7,317 of CAUYPK010142169.1, read as the reverse complement.
GGTATTTATATATCATTGACTTAAAAGATTGTTTTTTTCAGCATATATTTGCATCCTGAAAACCAATCATGTTTTCCCTTTTCTTTATCTTCCTGTAATCAACAGGAATCCCTACCAGCATTTTCAGTGGAGAGTTCTGCCACAGGTATGTTAAATAGTCCTACTTTGTGTCAGCATTTTGTTGATCAGCATTTATAGCATGTTAGGAAAAAGTATCCCACAGCCTACATCGTTCATTATATGGATTTTATTTTATTTGCACACCAAAATTTAGCTGTTTTTCAAGACATACTTAAACAAGCTCTACTTACCCTAAAATCTTATGATCTACAAATTGCTCCAGAAAAAATTTAAACTACATCTCCCTATAATTATTTGGGATACAAATTGTCTCAAACGCAAATTCTCCCACAACATGATAATCTTAGGTTAGATTCCTTGTCTACCTTAAATGATTTCCAAAAACTGTTAGGTCATATTAATTGGTTACATCCAACTTTAGGAATACCAACCTATGCCTTAACTAATCTTTTTAAAATACTAGAAGGACTTTTGTATTTATGTAGTCCTTGTTCACTTACTCCAGAAGCAAAGAAGGAACTGCAACTAATTGAAAAAGAGTTTGCCTCAAAAGAATTGGATGGAGTTGACCTTAGATTACCGATTCAACTGATAATTATAGCCACATCTCAGTCTCCATTTGGAGTTATTTATCAAGAGAACACCCTTTCAGAGTGGCTAAAAAACTAATAAAACTGCACAAAAAATTACAACAATATTTAGACAAAATTTGTGAGCTAATTGCTAAAGGCAGAAACAGAATTTGACAACTTATTGGCTATATCCTTTGTTCTATCATTGTTCCTTTTACAGAAAAGGAAATTCAACTCAATTTTCAATTATCTTTGCCTTGGCAAATCACTCTTGCATCTTATATAGGCTTCATTACCAGTGAATATCCTCATGATAAAAGATTTCAATTTCTAAAACTTACTTCCTGGATCCTTCCTCATATTGTCAAAAACTCACCAATTATAGATGCTGTCACTTTTTACAGATGCCAACAAGCAAGGTAAAGCTGGATACACTGATGGTAATAACTCAAAAGTTGTTCAAAGTCCTTATAATTCTGTCCAAAAGAATACCTTATCTGGAGAAAGAACTCACCATGTCATTCAATGTTTATTAGAATGTTTTAATGTCATGGGACTTCCTAAGTCTATTAAAACTGACAATGCACTTGCTTATTCTTCTCAAAAATACCTTTCTATCTTTTTGAAATATTCAACTTTTTCATGGTATTCCCTATAACTCTCAAGGCCAGGCCATTATTGAATGACACTACAAAACATTAGAAGATATGTTACTTAAACAGAAAGGAGGAAGTGATACACTCCCCTTGAATAACAGTCCTAGATATATTCTTACTAGAGGTCTGTTCACTCTTAATTTTTTCAATCTCAGCAATGATGGAAACACAGCTGCTGAACATCACTGGACATCTCTTACCCATTCACCACCTTCTCAAATACAGCAACCTATTTTCTATAAGAAATCGGATATGTCTGAATGGGAACCTGGTTATGTGTTACACTGGGGTTGAACCTTTGCTCATATTATTACAGAACAGTAAGAAAAGCAGTGGTTACCTGCCCACTAGAGTAAGCCTTGATATGAGCAAAAGACCTCACCAGCACTTTGACAAATTTACCCTCACTGATCTCTTCAATAAACACGACCATCAAGCAGATGAACAGACATCATCCTCTCTGAAGAACCATTAACTCCACTTTTCCTTCTTGGGGTCAAATAAAAAAGCTGTCAGCAGCAGCTGAAGATTTAGTGAAATGTCAAGGTAAACCTCTAACAGCAGACTTCTTGTTCCTAGCAATGATTGCACAGCAGACTTCTTGTTCCTAGCAATGATTGCACTAGTGTTGACCAAGGTAAATGCTGCTGCAAAGAATTTCACCTATTAAGCCTATATCCCTAATCCTCCCCTTAACAGAACAATATCTTAGATTAACCCTACCATTTCTATTTAAGTCCTGGCAGTCATTACCTTCAACCCACTCCCACTGCATGATTTTCTCTTATATGTAATAGTATTAAAAACAAATTAAAACCATGCTACTCCTCCAGATTTCATTGGAAAGGGTATGACCTTTCCCCCACCTAACATTCCCTACCCTTCCCCCACCTAACATTCCAATCTGCACTATGCCTGTTGCTACACGTTTATAATGGGTACAATGGACAATGAACAGAGGCAAGAAACCTCGGGCATTAGTTAATACTTCCTATGGAAGGGTCATTGTTTGGAGACCCCATGCGTCAGCCCAAGACGAACAGGTGGAGAAATGCATTGGTTTTTGTAACACCAACTACCATAGCCAACCATTCCCATATTGTTTGGCATGGAGGAGGCATGTCACCTTCTGTGCCTAGCCTGGCTGGAACAACATAACATCATTTTTGAATAGATTTACGACAACGTATACCTGAAACCTTCATTAAATAATTGCAATCTGTCTTAGGATCTGAAATTAAAAAGCATTTCCAATAGTGTTACTAATTTCTCTTTTTTTTCTTCTGTGAAGGCCCTCACTGGCACCACTGGTATAATTCTGTTAATTATTATATGTGCCCTCTTGTTCTTTTGCCTAGCAAGAAGAGGAGCTGCTTGATAAGAAGAACTATTGAAAGGAACAATGGCTATTTTTTTCCTTATCCTGACCAAAAATGTCTTAAACAAAAATAGGGAATATGTAGAGGAATGGACACCATGCTTGCAAAGAATCAGTTATTGATTCTTATCACATTAAATGGAAAAGCTGAAAATAGTCTCCTGGCAAGCCTAGAGACGGTTTGTGACTTGGGGGCAATCTCCCAAGAAACTCAGTGCTCTGGAATGAGATAAATAGGTCACTCACTAGTAAGCATGTGTTAAACATGGATGTTTAGTATTTCTTCATGGGGGCTTGCGGGGAAAGAACATGTGAGGAAAGAGCATGAGCGCGTGGCAATCCTTACTCATGAAGCCCTCATCTGTAATTACCTTAACTCTCTACACGTCTTGTGAATAACCTTAATAAATAGTCATTGAGGAGGGGGCTTGGGGCTATCCTGCACTTATGGTTAGCCCACCTCCCACAAGCTTGTACTTCTAATCCGTGTCACACCTGGTTCCTTCATGAGGCTACCGAGACTAGGGCCTTAGGGATCACAACAAGTACCGGTGCCGGCTGCAATGCCCAATTATTTTTAGAGATGAGGTCTGATTCTTCTTCAGGCTGGTCTCAAATTCTTGAGCTCAAGCAATCTACCTGCCTCAGCCTCCCTGAGTGCTAGGATTACAGGAGTGAGCTACCACACCCAGCTCATCCAGTAGTTTCAAATTGGTATTGAGCACATGAGGTGTTTGCTTTTCCATTCATGAGATACTTTACTAGGGAGAAGTTTCTTCAGCTATATCCGGGTAAATACAAAAGATGTAAAGTCTCCATCTTCCTTTATGGCTCAATAGTACACCATGGTATACTTATACCACAGTTTATTGATCCATTTATGGGTTGATGGGCACTTGGGTTGTTTCCATGTATGCGTGACTGTGAATTAAGTGGCAATAAACATTTGAGTATAAATGTCCCATTCTTATGATAAAATGATTTTTTTTTTTTATCTTATGGGTAGAAACCTAGTGATGGGATTGTGGGATCAAATAAAAGTACTACTTTTAGCTCTTTGAGGATTTTCTATACTTCTTTACAAAAAGGCTGCACTTGAGTGCAATTCCACTAGCAGTATAAAAGCATTCCCTTGTCTTTACACCCACCCAGCATCTGAAGTTTTGAGAGTTTGTGATGTTGGCCTTTCTCACTGGGATTAGATGATGTCCTAAGGAGATTTTTATTTGCATTTCTCAGAGGACTTTTTCATGTGTTTGTTGGCCATTCATTTGTCTCTTTGGGAGAAGGTCGTTTTCCAGTATTTTTTGATAAATGTTTATCTGATTCATCCATAAGGATCCCTGGGACTAGGAAATCTATTAATTTAAAAGAAAAATTAATAAATATTATGAGTATTGATTCTTTTTTCTGCCTTCTTTTTGCTTATTCCTCTACTTTATTCATATCACTTAAGAGGAAACAGTATGGGACAGAAATGGTGTATCATGTGTAGGTAACCAGAAATGAATGTGATACAAGAAAGGAATTTAAATGAATAAGTAGAGTTTTCCAAACTATTGCAAGGGCTATGAAAAAGGTACCTTTAGGGTATTGAGAAATGAAGTTAGCATGGGTTGTTTTTCGCCAGCGACATGAGTGAGCTTCCTGAAGTGCCGGTGAGGGTCATTTTCAGAACTCCAGAAAGCCTCAGGAAGCCTGCACCACTTAATCAAGCCAGAGAACATTAAAGTGAATAATTCTCAGATGGAACTCCTGTGGCTTCCCCAAATGCCCTTCATCTATTGCATACCTGTTGGTGCCCACACACCTTCCCAACACCAGTCACAGAATTCTCCTCTCTCACCTCCCAAACTTTCAAAAATGTTTCTCACTGCCTTCCGGGCAATGGATTCTGGGTAATGTGGCTTTTTGCTTTATTCCCCTGCAGTTTGGGGGAGGGCTTAGAAGGAAAATTATGACACTGAGAACCAGCAAATAATGTGTATTGCATGTGCATTGGTGTCATTCTTTAAGTTCAGCATCCAAATTAATGATTTATTATTATACTGCACCTGCTAATCAAGTCAGTTGAAGGCAGATGTTTTATATTTAGTTCTCCAAAATACCTCCTATCAATATAATGAAAAGCAAAGTGAGGAACTTGGGAATCTATAATCAGGATTACTCACAAGATTTTTTTTATCAGGATAGCGAAGTTAATTTAGTTGTTTTGTGGTTCTGTTTTCACATGCATTTATTGGAAAACAAATAGTGGGGATTACAAACCTCAAGTCATTACCATATTTGATAATTTAGTTCTGGAAACATCATTTGGTTTAAAAATGATTTAGATAATTAGCTGGACAGACAAATTTTATTCAGTTACCAAATGTTCATCGAGCACTTAAATGTGCCAAAAACACTGTTAGACACAAAGATTACTAATCAGTGATCTTTATCCATCATGTGTTCCGTATGCCCTTTGTTTTCTGTCAGAATCTCAGCTGGTTGGAATTCTTTACCTGGTGATGATTTCAACTTTTGTTTCTAAAAGGTCTACCAGGGGTCCTCAAACTAAGGCCCGTGGGCCACATGAGGCGATGTGATTATATTTGTTCTCATTTTGTTTTTTTACTTCAAAGTAAGACATGTGCAGTGTGCATAGGAATTTGTTCATTTTTTTTTTTTTTAAACTGTAGTCCGGCTCTCCAATGGTTTGAGGGACAGTGAACTGGCCCCCCTGTTTAAAAAGTTTGAGGACCCCTGGAACAATGTGTGAACCTGCTCCATCTGTCTATTTGTAGTTGGTTTGCGTATTTGTATTTTTTTTTTTTTTTTTTTTTTTGCTGTGCTCTAATTATTATTATTATTTGAGACAGAGTCTCAAGCTGTTTCCCTGGGTAAAGTGCCAGAGTGTCATAGTTATAGCTCACAGCAACCTCCAACTCTTGGGCTCAAAAAATACGCGTGCCTCATTTTTTCCTTTTTTTTTTTTTTTTTTTTTTGGTAGAGGGGGGCTCTCACTCTTGCTCAGGCTAGTCTCAAACTCCTGAGCTCAGGCAACCCACCTGCCTCAGCCTCCCAGAGTGCTAGGATAACAGGCGTGAGCCACTGCGCCAGACCTTGCACTAATTTTTCATTACTTTTAACATTTGGTTTGGAAGAATGAGAAAAGCCCCTAGAGAATCCCATGGGTTTTGGGCAGTCTTTCTCGCCCCACTCTGCAGCAGAAAATCCAATATATCTTTATGGATTAGAATCTATTGCCTTGGCCAGTATACGCTCCTCCTTGTACCTGTCTCAGTGGCATGAGGAGTGCAGAATGGCCAAATGCAAAATGGGAAGATGTGACTTCACTTCCAAGATGGTGAAAGCAGCAGCGTGTTGGTGTGGGGTTCCCAGAGTCACTGGTGTGTGTCCTTTTTCATGTCTATATTCAGTAACATCATTTTGGCAGCTTGAAATCAGCCTTTGTGGAGTTCTTACACCTCATAAATTAGCAAACTCAACAAATCAAAGCCTGTTATCAACTTCACAACTGATTATAAAAACAAGTACTGCAGCAGCTAGTCCATGTCGCCCCCAGCATGTTGTAATGTAGTGTGTGTGAGTGTGCACTAATTACTGTCCTTCATTCTTACCTTTACCATTTTATAAAGGATTTTCATGAGTAGCCACTTTGCAAATTAATCTTTAAAGAATATTCAGGAGAGGGATAATAAACAGTATCCAGAGAAGGAATCTGTGAGTGACTGACTTTTGTGTCTGTCCTTTTTGGAGAGTAAATGAGAACATCGTATGTGTATAAATGATAACCACATTTAGGCGAAAGAGTAAAATCATTATTGCTACTGCTATTATTCTCACATTCGAATAAAGGTGAGAGTAGCAGAAACAGCTATTCTGTGTTCTGTGAAGCTAGCGATATTCCTGACAGTACTACCCTGATAATAGCTCTCTTCTCAAAATGAACTCATGATAGCCCATCAGAGTTTCTAACTGGATAGCACACTCTCCTTGGAGATGTGTGCTTTGCACTGAAGTTAGGCTTTTAGGTACCAGCACCTGCCAGGCAGCATCTTCTGTTCCAAGGCCTAGGCCCCCAGCTCAGCTGATGTTCTCGCTCAGTCTCCTAAACTATTAGAAGTGGTTGACCTTCTCCCTTTCTAAGGAGATTGAATCTCAGTTCTACAAGGCTGCTCTTCTGAACTTCTAGTATTTTAAACTCCTCCCTTCTCCCCGACCTGAAGGGTGGTGGTTACTTCCTCCCTTTACTCTCTTTGCGATAATTTTTTTATATATATTTTGAACCCACTAATATCTCTATAAGCAATTATTAGGTTGTTTCAAAAGTTTTGTCCGTTTTAATGTCATGTGTTTTTGTAGCTCCATATCTTAATAAATACTTATTCTACCGTGTCATGGTATATCCTGATCGATGGAGAATTTTGTACTCTATACATTGATGCTGTTCATTTTTTTTCTACTTTTAATTTTTTTTATTCTTTTCAGGCTATTACTATATGATGTGATTAAGTGATTTTCAGCTAATTTTTCTCTACGAATTCAAATTGAACCAAAGCGCTGCCGAAACAGCCTGAAAAATTAACCAGGCATTTGGCAATGATAGTGTTAATGAACGCACTGT
>CAUYPK010142166.1:0-15867 GCA_963574355.1 Loris lydekkerianus | reverse complement strand
GACTAGGAGTGACGTGTTGTCAGACGTGTGCTGGTACGATGTGCTGAGGAGAGGTGTGTACTTAGTCTCGGTCCGGGAAGCTGAGGAGAGGTGACTGCTGAGTCTCGGACCGGGAAGCTGAGGAGAGGTGACTTCTGAGTCTAGGACCGGGAAGCTGAGGAGAGGTGACTGCTCAGCCTCGGACCTCTCTCCTCAGCTGAGGAGAGGTAACTGCTGAGTCTCGGACCGGGAAGCTGAGGAGAGGTGACTGCTGAGTCTCGGACCGGGAAGCTGAGGAGAGGTGACTGCTGAGCCTCGGACCTCTCTCCTCAGCTGAGGAGAGGTGACTACTGAGTCTCGGACCGGGAAGCTGAGGAGAGGTGACTGCTGAGCCTCGGACCTCTCTCCTCAGCTGAGGAGGGGTGACTGCTGAGTCTCGGACCGGGAACCTGAGGAGGGGTGACTGCTGAGCCTCGCACCGGGAAGCTGAGGAGAGGTGACTACTGAGTCTTGGACTGGGAAGCTGAGGAGAGGTGACTGCTGAGTCTCGGACCGGGAAGCTGAGGAGAGGTGACTGCTGAGCCTCGGACCTCTCTCCTCAGCTGAGGAGAGGTGACTGCTGAGTCTCGGACCGGGAAGCTGAGGAGAGGTGACTGCTGAGTCTTGGACCGCTCTCCTCGGCTGAGGAGAGGTGACTGCTGAGCCTCCTACCGCATTCCTCGGCTCGGCTCGCACAGCTGGTTGTGGATGTTAGCCCTTTCACTCTCCCTAAGACCCTCGCGAAGCAGGCTCCTTATTAGCCTCTGTTTACAGACGAGGAAACCGAGGCTCCGGGAAGAGAAGTGACTTCTCAAGATGGCCCGGCTCGGGAGTGGTAGAGGTAGGAATCGAACCCTAGGAGTCTTGGCTTTGGAGTCAACACTATTCACTTCTACACCGTGCTCCTCAGGCCTTGGATCGCCAGGATTTTATGGAACATGTCACAAACACAGGCAGCTGATGACATTTTCTGAGGAAGATGTGCCATGTTAGACTTGTACTTTGAAGAAAGAGACCATCCTCCCAGTGTGTGGGAACAGGCGGGAGGGGGTAGGAGAAAACCAGTGACCTCCGAGAGAGGACGTTGCAAGGCTGGTGTGAAGGATTTGGTGGCAGCCGGATGGGGAGAAGTAAACAGGTTTGGGATATGTTCAGAAGTGACAATGAACAGAACCTGGTCATGGATTGACTATTTGGATCAGCTTGTAAAAGAAGAGAAAGATTGGAGGGTAACTTTTCAATTTCTGAATGTAAAACTGGATAGCCCTTCACAGAAAAATTAATTTAAAAAAACAAGACTCTATTAAATTGCTTCATTGTAACTCCCCAAATTTGAGAACTTTTAGAAATTGGAAACAAAATATTAGTACTTTCTTCTTGGGATATCAGAGAATGTGAATGAAAACACTAAATTTTAATGAAAGTTGACCCATCTAACGTCCTAAAAACCAATCTCTTCCTCTATCTGCTAGAGTTACTTACCACCTATCATCTCACTCTTCCTACCAGAATTCTTCACTTTTTATATGCTAGACATAGCAACAGAGCAGAAAAATATTATTCAAGGTAAGCACTTAAAGTAGGGCCAACCCAACACCACCAGAGCCTCATGAAGGGCACTGTGTTGACTTTCGTATTGGAGAACTTTAAAGAATGAAAGCCTTCAGTGTAGCCAGAGAGCCGATCGGTAGTGGGAAAAGAGGTGAGTATACAGTGTTCCCTGCCACTTGGCACTTCATGTTTTGCGGCTTCAGTGCTTCGCGGGTTTTTCCAAAATATTTATCAAAAAATAAAAATGAAAAAATACAACCATGTCAGCAGCCACATTGCGGAAAGGAGCGTTGTTTCATGTTGATGCGAGCGAGAGAAGGATCCCTGCAAGTCAAACAAAGAGATAAGTTGACTCAGAGTACGTACCACGGGCTCTCATAAAGGCGCCTGATTGGTTTCCGGTGCGACATAGAGTACGAGTACATTTATCCCTGTGAGTTGATTGTCTGCTCATGGCAGCCTCACCTAGCATCTTCTCTTGTTGTATCTCGCCAGTCTTGTCCATGATGTTGACTGTCTCGCATACTGTATTTTAGTGTTGTGTTGGCCATAACTTGTTTTGTTTAAGCGATAACTTTTTTTTATTAATTAAGCCCTTATAATGCCGCCTAAGCGCTGTGCCCCTGCAAAAGCTTCTTCCGGGGCATACACAAAAATTCCTAGGGGCAAATCCTACTTTGCGGTTTTTCAGCTTTCACAGAAGGTTCTGGTCCCCATTAACCGCGAAAAACGAGGGATCACTGTATACAGTGTTGAATATGATTACACCCAACAAGAAGATAATAAATAAAAGAATGATACCTATATACAGTGGAATTCTAAGAAGCAATTGAAGATGAAATGTATCTGCATAGTTTTTTAGGAAAATAGGTAATGAATGGACAGAATCAATCATTAATTGAAGATAGTAGGTGATGTATTAGTGTGTACGATTATAATCCCATGTAAAATATAATTATACATGCATGAAGAAAACCAAGGAGACATGTTTCAAGACGTTATCATTGGTCAGATCTGCACAGAAAAAATTTTATTTTCTTATTTTTGCTTGTACATATTGTGTCTAAAGACAAAGCATTGATTTTTCAAGGAAACATATAATTGCTTCTGGAAACTGTAAGAATAAGGCACTCTTTAGTGGATAATTCCCTCGCTTGGCTTCACGGAGCTCCAACCTGCTAATTTAATAGTATTGAACGGCTACAGCAGACCACATCTAATAGCTGAAATATTCCCAACCTCAAAGTGATTGGAAATATTATTATCAAATTTTCAAAATGAAAGGTGTAGCTAAATATAGCGACAAACTCAACATTTGAAATTGTTTTTAATGACCAGAATTCAGGAGCCAAAACAAACAGGTTGAAAGTTAAAAGGAAACAAAAATAATTCAATCTTTACATTCAAGATAAAAACAAAATTATCAAAAGTAAGGAAGAAAACTGGCTTATAAAGAAGATACGGACATTTTAGTTAATTTCAGGTTTCATTATATACCAAAAGTATAAAAAGACACAAACTGTCAACTTGTGATTTTTTTTTAAGTTTCCTTTATGGATCAACAGAGGTAAGAGTTAAGAAGTGTCTTTACAGTTAGTTTTCTGTGCTATAGCTTAAGGACTTTGACAAACTAGAAAAAATGATCTGGGTAATGAGGAGTCTAAATGCATGCCAAAGGAGAGCCTTAGTTTGAGAGGAGAGGCCTATAGAACATGTGGTACGTTCTTCAAATATTGGAAAACCTGTGGTATAAAAGGTTTGAATTTCTCCAATGGCAAGGGCAGAATAAAAGCAACTGGATGGATGCCACTAGGGGGTGGAATTTACTATGAGAGTTTTGTGGAAGCAATGAGCTTATCCCAACACACACAGGGTTAGTCATGGTGGTATTGATGGCGGTGGCTGTTTCTGAGGATAGCATCCTGTGTACTGTAAAAACCCAAACGTGAATAAAGAAACATGACTCCAACTTCCCTGCTCTGCCTCATGGCTCGTGGTGCTAATGATGCAATACCTATCCCTGGCTTTGAATAGATGCAATATGTCCCCAGCTTCGAAAGGAATATAGAAAATAATGCAGAAGAGGGAAGACAATCTGATTGTAGAGACCAAAGAAACTCCAGGAAAAGGCAAGTATGTACAAAGAAAAGAGTGTGAAAGAAGAGACGGGATTTTTTTCTTCTTATTTTCCATTTTTACTATCTCCTGTGCCTTTTTCGATTCATATTCTTGCTTTTCTTTTATTTTATTTTTTCTTGCTTTTATTTTTCAACTATCATCTTCATCTCTTAAAAAAAAATGGGTACAGACTTGTTTAATCAATTACAGGACACAGGATTTTAAGGAGAAAGCTTTAGAACCACAATAACCACAAAGTTTGTATAATAATAAACATCACAAGATATTGCACAAAGTGCAAACAAAATGATGTCAAAGTACAGTTAAGATATAACTGATGAAAAATGAATTTATAATGAGTCATTAAAGGGAGCTGGGGACACATCCTGTCAGGATGACGTCACTGCATCCTCATTCCTCTGTCCTATACAAAGGCCCTTGGTTCTTTTTCAACCATAAAAAATAAATAAATAAGTGAATGCCTAGTGAGTTTGTATTAAGCTTCTCTCTCCTTTTCTGGGAAAACTATATTAGAAAAACAGTATATCTAAACAGACAAATCTAGAGTTAGTTGGCTTGGTGAATAGAAGGATTATAGCCTTGGTTTGCTAATTTAAACATAATTAAATATAATGAGCAGATAGAAACACAGAGCTGCCATTGGAGATAAGAAAGGATTATTGATTGCATCATAGGCACAGATGTGTCTTAGCTATTTATATAAGATAGAAATAATGTTGGTTCCGAGGAAGAAGAAAATGGGAAGTTGGTCAAAAGATTACTTTGGTGGACACTAGATGGTGAGCCAAGTGGAAGTCAGAACAGATGGTCTTATACTGGATCAGTCTGATGGTTCTGAAGGGAAGATAGAGGGAATCATATCTTTTGATTCTCGCTTGGAAATACGATTTTTGAGACTATCTTGTGTTTGGAAAACGAAAGAAGGCCATGCTGAGTATCAGGGCTTCCAATTTTGTGTTCCTGAGCTATGTGAACAAACAAGTGTGATTCTTCATGGCCTTTGCCTGTATCAGTTGTGTTTTCTCCAAAATTGTTAAGCTTCTCTGTGGAGTACTGCAGACCTGCAAGAGAATAAAGGAGATTGTTTGACAGGCAGGAGAAAAGCATAAAATAAGTAAGAGATGGCTCTGGCCGAGTGTTGTTTAACTTGTAGATTGAAGAGTACAAATTGTAGCAATTAAAAAATGGCTGTGGTTTGTAGTAGCGTCCTCACGTGATGGTCTCCACACCTGGTGGGGCTTCTCATCAGTTCGCTTGGCTGCTACAACTGGACCATGTGTTAAGGCGCCTTCCCAGGATTTTTTTATTTCTTTCTATAAATTATAAAGAAGGCAACAATTAGGTGCTCCTCAAAGCTTGGAAATAACATTGCTCTCCAAGGGCCAAATGTAGAATCAACACATCATAAGGCGGAGAAGAGAAGCACATAATTACCCTAAAGAAACAAATGGCTCCCAGATGGCCAAGAACTGATGGTAACTGGATTTGATGTGTTAACAACAAAGTAACAAATGTGGGTATCAGAGGGAAATCACAGCATCAGTCAGGGCTCAGTACAGGAAACTGAAATTGCTCCTAAAAGCCGCTTTGTTGAAGAATGCACCACTATGCAGTGACTCAGCAGCCACCTGCACCCAGATCTCAGAGCAGGAGAATGGACGCCGGAATGCTGTTGCTGACAGAAAACAGCCCAAAACTTCAGAAAACATTAAGGCCTCAGTCTCCTATTTCTCCCAACAATGACACACTGAAAGAATCTACTTCACCTCCAGAACTCTAGGTATACAGGAGAACAGGAACTGTAGTTTTACCTTTCTAAACTGCAGTGTGTAAATGCCCATGGAAGGAGCTGAGAATGGATGCCCAGAGCCAGTCCACCCTCTGCCACCAAGTGCCCTCCAAGGAACTTGTGTCACCTACACTCTGATCATAGAGATAAACACATGGTATAATCTTAGACTATTATTTTAAAAACATTTATATCAGAAAACTACCTCTCATTGGATTCTACCCTCACCAGGCAACCACTGATTATAAATTTACTTTTTATGTATCTTAGCTACTGGAAGAAAGTATTTAATTCTTTGGCGACTCACAGTTCACATTTTAATTGCTGCATTTCCTCAGTGCTGAAATGTTAGCCATATCATATGCCACTTATTTTCAAAGAAACTTAAGGAAAAAGAAACACAATCATATGAAAATCTCCACTGTAAGAAACATCTCAATCATATGAAAATCTCCACTGTAAGAAACATCTCCATTTCAAAAGTATTTAAATGTTAAAAAAAAAAAGTTACAACTTAGCAGGAGGAAGTACAGTAACAAACCTGCATTCTGACTTTACTATTTATTCCACAAGGTCAGCTAAACCTATTCTGAAAAGCAGATTCATTTGTAGTATGTCCATGTATTCTGGTTTCTAAGTTGACACAGCTAAAGTTTGCCAGACACTGAATGTGGTACATTGACCAGGACAGTAGTAGCTAGTCCAGCCACCCTTGGTGGCCAGCCTACTCTGAAAAATAACATCTCTCTCTGACCTTTAGTCCATATTACCTAGTCCACAGAGAGCAGTAACACTTTGTCTCTACTTAGGCAGATGTTTAGTGAGGGCAAAAGCCAGACTGAATTCAGGTCATTCCTACTTTACATTAACAGAAATCACACAGCCTCGGAGGCAGCAGTTTCCCGGCCGGAGATGCAGCACTATTTTTATCTTTGTTACTTTATTGCTTCACATGTACTTGGGGTAATGATTATCAGTAGTACATAACGTGACATTTAAAAAATGACCAAATAAGGTAAATGGTTAGAACTTCATAACTCACTTATGTAGGACAGCTACCCGCCACCATCGTCACCTTTATTTCCCAAGAAGTCAGTATTTGCATGTTTAAGAGGGTATATAAAAACAAAAGATCAAGGGAAGAGTCCATATTCAGGCTTAACAGTCTAGGAAATATGACAGACGTCACTCACACATTGCCATATATCCTTATTTAATTAAATGGGAAGGTATGGATTCAAATCCCAGCTTTGCCACTTTCTATTCATATGGCTTTCAGTAAGTTACTAATGTCACCGAATCATTTCTTCATTGTAAAATGCAAATAATAATATCTACCTCATAGGGTTATTGTAAAGATGAAAATGAAATAATAAAGGTAGAATGGTTATTACAGAGCTTGGAAATAGACATACTTAATATAGTTATTTTATAATTATTAATAAACACATAATTGAGAAGGAGGCTGACGCACCGCACTCATGAGTAAATGATGAAATGTCTTTCAGCAGAAGAGAACTGTAACCATGGACTCTCCGGTGGAGTCAGCTCTGGCCACGGAGGTGAGTTTAAGCAAGAATTCCTTTAAGGGGACTGAGATGGTTTTCTATGTGGGCAGGAGGGAGATTTCCAGGCATGCAAGAAAGATGTTTAGTAGCAAACAATTTTAGTTAGGGACTGGCTGTGAGCTACCTCCTACCTTGTAAATAATTATAACGTCTTCTGTGAATCAGCTATCAGAAGATTAGTGTTGCCCTCATCCTATTTAAATCTGTCTGGAAGAGACCAGGGGACTTCCAATGGCATTTGCATTTGGTTTACAGTCTCAAAACCAGGTTTAGTTGCAAATACCACTTACCTTGAAGAATTTATCCCAGTCTTACTTACATATCTTTTATGCTTTGTCCTCCAGTTCTGACATCAGTAGAAAAAGCAGCATTCTCACAGGTATTATTCTTCAAAGATAAATTAAGAATTGGGTTCACAAATCCCCACAAACAAGCCGGATAAAGGAAGGTAGAGACAAACACAGTCACAGCTAAGTAAAAACTGCAAAACAACCAGGGTCAGGAGTTAATAAAGTCCTGGATAAAAGAGAGAGGGCAAATTTCTCAAGTTTTCCTACTTGCCCTCACCCTTCCCTTGTGTGCTGATTGCTTCCTGTGACTCGGCTAGTTTCAGATGGGGAAAGTACTGGGGTGGCCTATGCAGAAGGGAAGTCATCTTCTCCCTGATGAGTCAGAATAAGCAGTCTTTATTGCCTACTAGCCTAAGGGGACGTTTTCATATCACCTCTCCCCTGTCTGATGCCTGGCCACAAGTACTCATGTCATTGGAAGGATCTCTAATTCTACCACTTCAGGTCTGACATTCATCTGTGCTGCCTCTTTCTATATCCAGCTGCCTACAGAAATATCTAGCTGGCAATGCTGTCAGTGCCCTCATGCAATAAGAGCAAATCTAAACCAACTATCTAACATCACTAGTCATCCTCCTACAAGAATAGCTTTTTGTTATTTTACTCTACTAATTTCATCATCTGTGTCCTAAGACCCTCCATTCCTTCAGTCACACAGGCTGACACCTTGCCAATCATCTTTTACTCTCCTGGTCCTTGAAACCCATAATGAATCAGTATTCCCCACCCCTTCCCTTCATTGTCTACTAAATCCACCTTGATCTATTTCCACTGGTGATACCCTAGCTCGAGCTCTTATAACTTCTTATCTGGGCTTTGTAATTCACTCATCACTGGTTTTATTTTTTGTTATTTTTTTTCTCAATCAAAATCATCCCCAATTCACTGTCAAATCAACCTTTGCATTATATTAAACCCTGAGCATGCTTATAAATACCTATGTGCATCCCATTACCACCTACCAATAAAGTAGAACCTTCTTAGCCCAGCATTCAAGACCCTCTATTATCTGACCCCTGATCTTTCTAGAAATTTGTCTTCTAGGATTCCTGTATTGCCATCTTAATTCTATCAAAAATGAGCTATAGACACTCATCATCTCCTTTGCCCTGGGGTGGGATTCCTCTGCAGAGGGTGTTATGCAAAGCCTGTAGAATTCTGCCTGTGGGCTGTGTTCTGCTCTCCCACGAGGCAGCTCCTCTGGTGACACACTCTGTACCAGCTGCTCTTTTCCTTGCCTCCATCCTCTGCTGGCATTTTCTTTACCTTCTAAAGGAGACCGGTTGCATCAATGCTCCCAAACCTTTCTCCTTCCCTATATCCATGCACTCAGCCATTAGCCATGCTGTGCCTCTCACTAAAGAGGCAGAACTTATTTCTCTCCTTTTGAGTCTGGGCTAGACTTATGTTGAAGGCATGAGACTGTTCCTTGTAGGCCTCCAACTATATAAAATACAAGTGACCAAAGACTCCAGCCCCAAGCTGCTATGACCTGAAATTCCTCAGGGCATCCGTCCTAAGTCAACGCTTCCTCCAGACTACTCCCAAGCCTGCAAGTGCCACTGCCCATTACTGGGAGACACACGACTCCCTCCTGACCTTGCCAAAGCAATTTCAGGTTTCAGGACCGCCTGGGAAGCTTCCACACAGCCTTCCCTCCCTCTTTCATTTAGTCAGGGTCAGGCTACCACTGTGGCCTCCTGGCCCCCGCCCAGTTTTCTCTCCCAGCTCTTTCCCATAACCAAATCCTAACACATCCCACCTACCCTTGGCAGTCTTGCCATGTTCTTGGATGGTACAGCTTTTCTGGGGTGATGACAGACACGGCTAGAGCAGAGGCTCAAACGTGTGCTTGCTCATTTCTGTTTGCTCTTGCCCTCTTTCGTCTTCATGAGAAGGCTATGCCCTGTCCCTTATCCTGGGTGGAGGATGAGAGATACATGGAGCAGAGCAGAGAGAAGAGTGACCACCGTCATCACAGCGGAGGCCTTTCCAGATCGCCTGACAGCCAGCTGACCCCCAGACTGGGAGGAAGTGCAGCCAAGTCAGTTGGAATAGGCCCCATCAGCTCAATGGAATAGGCCCCATCAGCTCAATGCCATAAACTCCTGACTAAATGAGGGCTCACTGCTGTAAAGATGACGTACTTCAGGGGCTGCTCTTTACTCAGCATTGTTGCATCGGCAGACAAGTGGCAAACTTCCCAAATAAATTACTTACCCCTCAGTCTTTATGTGGAGGAACTGTATCCAAGAAATATGTAGGTGCATTTTTTTATTATGTTATCAGGTCAAAACTTCTCCTCACTTTCCAAGAATCCCGGACCAAGGAGCAGAACCTGGCACTCTGCTTAGTACCAAAGATGAAGGGGAGTAGAGATTCAGCACAAAACTTTCTATTAGACCCCCTGGGTCCTCTTGGGGCTAGAGAGGTGGCACTGAATATTCCTCAATAGAAAGACATCTGGAGAATAGGACCCTGAGCCCCTTCTCAGATTGAACTGTTGACCTTGGCGTCTGAGGAGGAACAGATTCCACAGATCTCCTTTTTCCTGAAGGTGCACAAGGAAACTCTGGATCTGCTAGCACAGCCTCTAAGGAACTGCTCATCTGGGTCAAATTGGATACACTTCTGCTGCTTGGCACAAAAGAACAGTCAGCTATCACGAATCTGTTAATGAGGAAGAGGAAGGAGAATCTTTCTACAGAGACACTCACCTTTCCTGCAAGTGTGGGAACAAGCAATGTGCAAAGTGAAGCAGCCCGAGGGGGCTGTCAGGAGGGCAGTCTATGGGCAAGAAGAGATTGCTGTTCAGCCCTTCCCTCTCCCCCCATCCTCCCACCCCCCAGAGTCACTGCAGGAGTCTGTCTAAGGACACTTGAATAGAGCTGGATCAGTGGCTGTGTACATTTTTATGGGAGGACAGCATAAAACAACGGGGAGACACCCGTTGCCTTGAGGTCTCAATGCCTCCCTTGGTGCCTGACAGCAGACACTCTGCACACATCTCAGTGTGTGAATAATGTTTTATGACATTTACTCCTAGATCAACACAGTTTTCAGAGAAAATGATTTCTCACTTAGAAGTCATGTTATTATAGTAATCGTCTGTGACTCAACTACTTCTTCTAAAACTGGAGATAATGGTAATACTAACTCGTAGGGTTCTTTCTGGGTCAATTGCAATTAAAATACGCCCAGTGTCTTGAACAGGGCCTGGCGTTTGTGACATGTTCTCCAGCATTATCTAGTAGGAGCTGTGGTGGCAGTGGGGCATAGTAGACAGTCAGAAACTCACTCTACACCGCCCAGATACATTATAAAGCTCAACTAAAATGTGGGTATTAGAGTACAACAGTAAGAGTGTCATGAAAACTGTTCCATGTTTAAGTAAAATATTGGTGTTAATTATCAATCTATAACCTATGTTATGAAATATTTTATTGGAACTTTTTCCAGTAATATTGCCAAGTAAATAACTAAGGGATTCGGATCCTTTGAAAGTTAGTAAAATATTGGGATTATATTAAATTTCTGAGTTGCAGTTCATTTGACATCTTCCACTTTTTTTCTGATGCTCACTCCTTCCTAAGTCCTAAGTTTACAGGCAGCCACCCCAGAGAGTTGACTGTCAGTCAGGGGCACACCTGCCTTTTGCTCTGGAGCACCCAGCCTCTCTGTGCCAGGGTGGGTGGTTTCCAGTATGTTTGGTTTGAACCTGTTCCAGGGCTGTGGTTTTGGCCAAGTTTGCACTGTGTTATCGTTGTTCTGCGTATTTAAAGACGGTGTTGATTTTGCAGCTGGGCAGATGACTCCTGCATTTCTCAGAGGGTCTGATGAGAATCGGCCGTCCTGTCCTGGTTTTCTGGTTCTTTTCCCTTTTCACTCTCTCACCCAGCAAGCTCCAGCAAGCCCCATCTTCAGCTTAAGCATTTTCTTTCAAGATGAGAAACACATTTTGCCTACTGGAATCATGGAGTTGTTAGATAGAAAATTCAGTTACACTAAAGCAACTAGGAAATGATGTGAAAAAAAAAAATATTGTTTTTACTATCAAGAAAAAGAGCAAGGCAGTGACTGAGAATGTGAAAGTGTCATGTGACTTAAACAGAAGTGAAACAGGAAATGACGAATGCAAAATAGAGGGTAGATGGGATCCTTTGGTCCTACTGCCCCCAGCCCATTAAAAGGAATGTTCCTTTCACCAATATTATGGACATATTCCTCAAGGTCATAACTCTATTCTTTCTTAAGAACCTCTGGGAAGAAGTAACCCAGTTGGCTCTCATGCATCCTTTATACCTCCACAGCCACGTCTGTGCTGCAAACTCATTTTCTGCCATGTGCCCTACTAGACTCTGGAAGTACAGATTCCAACAAGACAGACTTGCCCGAAACTTCTGACAAGCTGCCTGAGGACAGAGCCAGACAGACAATGCAATCACTTTGACCTTTATCCCCCAGAATTCCTCTAAGCTGAATTTCTGTGCCACCTAAAATGTCACCTGGGGTTTTCTTCAAAGTCCTGAGACTAGTGAGTGAGGTGGCTCCCTCCACGGTCTCCGCTGTGATGGCATCATCTTGGTGAGGACTGAAACTCACAACCCTGTTTCAAGAGCATAAAACGGCGCTCAAGTCTTTACTCTCCTCTCATTCTACGTGTGTCAGTGGAAAGCACAGTTTCTCAGAATCCCCTGACTGTACTTAGTGAGCAGGCAGGCAGTGTCTGATGCTGTCGGCAAGGCTGCGGAGCGAGACGGCAGGTGGGGGACCCGAGTGAGGAGGCCTAGCAGGAGCACCAGAGTGCTCAGCCAGACACCCCCAGTCCCATCTCTTGTCCATTTGGGACTTTTTCAGGACTTTTATTATTTCCATGGCAATAATAATCATGATTTTCCATGATTACTGCCAAGATTTTGGATTTCCCTCAGAAGTAGGAAAGGGTGTTATGGGATTACAGGTAGATTTTAACAGTTGGTCCAGATGGTTAACTGTAGCTGTCATTGCTCTGATCATCCTACCTGGGAAAATTCCTTACTTGTTAAATACAAGTATTAAAGCCCCAGAAAGGACTTAGCTTTACAAATGCTTCAAATTGCCTTGCAGTCCTGTTGCATTCAGAGAATACCTAATTTTATAAAGATAATCTCTGTGATATTAAACATTTAGAACTACCACTTTGCCCTCTGCTTGCCAGTGCTTAGGTTGGGAGGATTAACAAAAGGAACATTTTCCTATGTGGGGTTAAGCAAAAGTTACATGGTTTCTTACAGAGCCTCTACCACAAATTTGTAATTTTGTTAATATCTCCTACTGATAAGACATCATGTAATATATACACTTCTTGTGGTTAAAGCAACTATAGGCTAATAATACTTGAGTAGTAAAAGTCTCGAGTTGAAGAAGGCACAAATTCTCTATATCAGGGCAAACATAGAGGTTTATATCTAAGAAAACCTAGGACATAAAAATGTGAACTCGGGATAAATTAGTGAAATGATTGTTCATGTTATAAAAAAGAATTTTTTTTCATAAAGAATTATATGCAATTTAATTACATAGTAAGTACTCATGTTTTGTTTTACTCCTTAAAACTATTTAGCCATGACAGCATTAAAAAATGTCTTCTGGGCAAACAGAGTCACAATTATTCCCAAAAGAGGGAACCCTCGTCTGAAGTTCACGAAAAGGAAGGTCACTTGGTGAAATCAGCTCCTGTGTTTATAAGAATAAGTTTCCAACATTTGAAATATAAAACCCTGAAAGTAAAAGCTATACTGAGATCCTGGGTAAACAAAACCGATCTCTAGTGCAAGACAAGATGTAATTAACCGGTCTGTGAAACTAGTGTATGATGCCCCATGATCATACCAATGTACATAGCTATGATTTAATAAAAAAAAAAAAAGAAAAGAAATTGATATTTTAAAAGAGATTATCTTAAAGGGACAAGATAAATTAAAGTAGCGTAATTATCAAGGAGAGTGACTGTTCTTAATATGGTAAGGAAGGGGTTGGAGTGAGGGTGAATTTCCAGCCCTAGGAAGTAAAACCTAGGACTCATAAGTCTCAGATGTACTCCACTCTGCTGTGGGCTCTGAATACCAAAATAGAAGCTGAGGACAGGGTGTGGTTACCAGGCGGATTTTGTTTACTCATCCTCCAGTTTCTCCAAGAAGGCCTCAGCTGATGTCAGGTCGCTAACTTTCATGAACTATGGCAAATCACTAAATTCAAATATATAGTTTGGTCACACAGACCTACAACCTCTTCCCCAGGCCACTGTCAGGGTAATAGCCTGCCCCTTTGGACACACAGCCTTCATCTGTGCGTTCTGCTCCCACCGCCTCTGTCAGCTCAATCAGGGTAAGATAAGCCAAGTGCCTTGCATCCTTAAATGCCACCAGCTTTGGGAGAGCCCAGTTGAGCTGAGACTTAATCTAACTCTAACGCCCAAGTGATGAACCAGCACACAGTACAGACCCCCTTATCAAACAAATACATAAGACTAGCGAGAAGCATTACCTTTTCTTTAGAAAAGAAAGGTAATTAAGAAGTATTGGATAACCAGATATTAAAATACATCACATAGCTACAGGAAGTAAAATAATAGGATTCATGTGTCAGAATGCCTGGAACAGAACCTGACATTTGAAGTACTCGGTAACTATTTGCTGAATAAATGAATTTACCAGGCTCCCGTGCAGAATCGCTTTAGCCCCAAAGGCCTGGATCAATATTTGTCAAATATTTCAGTGTGATCAGGAACCCACTGGGTGGTTGTTAGAATTTCAGATCTCTCGCTCCTGTCTCCTCCCCATCCCCAGGACGCTCATTCTGAAGAACCAGGTGAGAAATTTTAATTTTCAATAGGCTCCAGCCTATTTCAAATATAGATTAGTTCAAGGAGCACACCCTCAAACATGTCTTCCTAAAGGACGAAATTGGTCTGTCCAGAGAACGTGAACGTCTGGTTGGCTGAGGAGTCCTTTCCTTCCATGGGTAAACGCACACACTGCCTCTGTGGCCTGTGGGACAGTCTCTCGTGCAGTTGTATGGGTGTCTTCAAGCAATTGACCAACTTTGGGGCTCAACAAAATCAAATTTGCAGGTCTAAACCTTGAGCATCTCTTGTGAGCAGCAACTTCGGCTTATTCTGGTAACGTCACACCCTGCAGCCTCTTTTCCCAACCTTCAATAACTGGGAGGTGGCCCTCCTGGGTCAGTTCCTTTCCCCTCCCCACTTAAAGTCTTGGTAAAAGAATCTCCATGAATCACCATCTCCTGTGCCCTGCTGGATTAAATTCAGTGGCATGTTCTGCTCCCGGGCAGCAGCTTCTTCCCATCCACCTGTGCACACCTCGTATCAGAGAAGGCATAAACCTTATTTCTTCTTTTAGATTAAAACTTGTAAAGACTGAGAAATGCTGTGTCATTCTCACTGCTCTACTTGCCAAAGGCCCATGGCTCTCACCTTGCAGATATTAACAACCCAGCAGCATAGTTATCTGAATGGCGTGATATAACTCCCCCGGAGCACCACTTGTGCTAACTCATTCTCATTTTCCAGCTTCCCAGATGAAAAAATAATTTCACGATATTTATAACTATGAACTTTGATCCATTAAAGATTATAAAACTAATTTAGTGGATCTTAACCTACAATTTTTTTTTCTCAGATGAAATTCAATAGATTAGGATAAAAAAATATATAGCCTTTCAAATAGCTGGGGAAAATTTTTGTTTCAATTTTATGTGTGCACGCATGCTGGGTTAGGAAAGGAAAGGTATTTCTTATTTTGAGTCACTTAAAAAATCTATAAAAACTTCTGATCCGGTAAAGTTAGATGGATTTTATAATTCAACAGTCTACTTCTATTTCTCTGTAACTGAATTCATATTAGATTAAAAGGCTTATTTCTTTTGGTGCTTGATGACTGTGTCTTAAGGTTAATTTGATCATCCGTTTGAATTTCATGTTACCTTTAAGAAGCTCCCCATTTGAATCTTAGAACCTCTTCTCCTTCTTGATATCCCTCCCGTCTTCTCTTTTCTGAGCTGATCTAAGCCTTACAGATTGTCCTGGTGTCCTGAGAAGGAGGCCTATTTTTGCCTGGTTTTCTCTGTTCTTGCTGGCCTCTGAAGGTCCATTCATCTTGACCTGTCCCTTCCTTATGGGCTGTCTCCTTTGCCTGAAATCTGTAGTATCATCATGACCCATTCTCTCTGTCCACACTTTCTGTGCCACCCAGGATGAACCTAAGCTCACAGCTCTCTCTTAGAAAAAAAATTTTTTGAGACAGTCTCACTCTCAATTCTCCCTCTCTGAGTAGAAAGTCTAATAGGAAAATGGACATCAACTCAGTCTGATTGCTTCATGCTGAATTGGGTGATGGTAAAAGGGGGAAGTTGGAGCTTTTTGGAGGAAGGCAATCCAGGGGTCTGCAATAGA
>CAUYPK010142165.1:0-14215 GCA_963574355.1 Loris lydekkerianus | reverse complement strand
GGCTCTTTGCCTCTTATCATTATTTTGTATACTGTGGCTCTTTGCCAAGTTTGGATTTTGTTATGCTGCTTCTGAGGAGGGACCTCTGAGGAGCGATCTCCGAGCGCGTAGTCGAACTTGTTCGCCACCCCTGTTCTAGGGTCTCATTTAAATCTGTGACATCTTTGTTTAATTTCTGTTTAGAGGATCTGTGCAGCTCTGAGAGTGGGTTATTGAAGTCCTCTGTTACAGGATATCATACTGCTCAAACTAAGCAAGGTCTGTTTCAAGAATCTGGGAACATTTAAAGTGGGTGCATAAATATTTAGAATTGAAATGTCTTCTTGTATTTTTTCTTTGACCAATATGAAGTGACCATCATTGTCTTTTTTGACTTGAGTTGCTTTAAATCCACATATATCTGAAAATAAGATTGCAACCCCTCTTTTTTGAATTCTGTTTGCCTGAAAAATTGACTTCCAACCTTTAACTCTGAGTTTTAATTTGTCTTTGATGGGAGGTGTGTTTCCTGCAGACAGCAAATAGATGGCTTGTGTTTTTTAATCCAGTCAGCCAACCTAGGCCTCTTTAAGCCATTGACATTTATTGAAAATAATTCAAGCCATTGACATTTATTGAGAGAATTGATAAGTGTGGTAGCGTTCTATTCATCTTATTTTGTGAAAGTCCATTGCTTAGTTTTGTCTTTTGCATTATTGTAGAAACTAAATTCTGTCCTTTAATTTCTGCGTGTTTACTTTGCTGAAGGTCCATTGTGATGGTCAGTGTGTAGAACAGGTTGAAATATTTCCTGTAAAGCTGGTCTTTACAGGAAATTTTCTCAGTGTTTGCATTCAGTAGAAGATTTGATTTCTCTGTCAATTTTAAAGCTTAGCTTAGCAGGATATAGAATTCTGGGCTGGAAGTTGTTCTGTTCAAGTAGATTAAAGACAGATGACCATTGTCTTCTGGCTTGAAAAGTTTCATTAGAGAAGTCCGTGGTCACCCTAATGGATTTGCCCTTGTAGGTCAGTTGATGCTTATTCCTGGCAGCTTGCAAAATCTTTACTTTAGTCTTGACTTTGGATAGATTCATCACAATGTGCCTTGGAGAAGCTCTATTTGAATTGAGGCGACCAGGGGACTGATACCCTCCAAAAGGAGTATTTCAGAATCTTTGGGTATATTTGGGGAATTTTCATTTATAATATTCTCTACAACCGCTTCCATTCCTCTGGGGCATTCTTCTTCCCCCTTTGGGATACCTATAACACGTATGTATGAACGCTTCATAGAGTCCCATAATTCTGTCAGTGAGCATTCTATTTTTTCTCCTTTTCTATGATTTCCTATCTGCTGTAATGAAAGCACTGAGGAACCTGGGTGATGCTAATACCTGGGGAGATGGAGCGATCTTCTGAAGGTCACTGAGATTTGATCTTGGACTATATTACAAAGCCACGTAAATTTTCATTACTCATTATCACTTAGAGAAGTGACACTGTTATCAAAGGCATCTGTTTTAGTTACTAAGACTTGAGCTGATTTTCTTCAGAGGTGAGTCAGGAGCTCTTTCACCACACCTCCGAAGGCCATAATACAGTAAGTATGACAGCATCTTCAGAAGAGGACTTCAGATTTGTTTCTTACCATTGAGAGCTTGAGATTTTGTTATTTCAAGAACATTTTCTTTTATTAAAACTGAGAATTTTATTCTTACTATGTGTATTATATCACTCAGGAAAATCAGTCATTTGGTGTTTGCTCTCCTTTTTTCTACACTTTATATCAGTGGTTCTCAACCTTCCTAATGCCACGATGTATTTTCATTGTTACAAAGAGGTCTCAACCCACAGGTTGAGAACTACTGCTTCATATTGTCTAATTATTTTTCAGTAGTTTCCTTTTTTTTTCTTTATTAAATTATGATCGTGTACATTAATGCATTTATGGAGAACAACATGCTGAATTGATAAGCATTGATGGAATGCTTACATCAAACCGATGAACACCTCACTTGCTTATTTGTTGTGGTAAGACATTTATACTCTATTAATAGTTTTGAAATGTACCATTGTATTATGCACCTTAGTTGAGGTCTGACCAAGTACCCTCCCCTCGCCCAACCTCCTCTCTTCCCTCTCCTGCCCTCTTCCTCCTCTGCCCTCTTTCTTCCTGGACTATAGTTAAGTTTGTCATTCATATGAATGCGTACTTGATTATATGTTGGTTTCATAGTAATATTGAGTACGTTGGATACTTTTTCTTCCATTCTTGAGATACTTTACTAAGAAGAATATGTTCCAGCTCCATCCAGGTAAACATAAAAGATGGAGAGTTTCCATCTTTGTTATGGCTGCATAGTATTCCACGTTACATTATACATATACCACAATTTGTTAATGCATTCATTTTCTGCCTCGGAGAACTGTCTTTTCTGTCAATTCAAGTGTATCTGGTATCATCTCAGGGCTGGCATTTGCCACTATCTTTTCCTTTGAAAATTGATCAGAGTTTTCTGGTTCTTTTTGTATGTTGAGTAATTTGGGGTGATACCCTACCTAGAAAGTATTGAATTTTTTTTTTTTTTTTAATTGAAGCAAGATATCAACATGGTTAGGCTCAGACCGCAAGTTCTGTCTCCCCTGTGGGCATGTTCCAATGTCAGCTCAGTTCTCCCAGTCCTTGCTCTGCTGCTTGGGGTCTGCTCCTTAGATATTCCTGTAGGATTTAGTGTGGGACCTGAAAAGTGGCCGGCACACTGGGTTCTCAGGACCCTTGCAGGGCTGCTCTTTGTGTGCCCTGCTGTACATCTTGGGATGGAGCTGAGACTTGTGTTGGTTCATAAGCAGAATTACAGCATGCCCTTCGTCAGGTCTCTCCTGTTCCGTGGCATTCATCAAAATTGATACTGTTTCTTTAAATTGGAGAGTAGCTTAAAGCATTTATCTGTGACATTTTTCTGCCTGTGCACTGGGCTCTAAACTGCTTAATAAGATACAGAAAAAGAGAAATCAAAAGCGAGAGGACAAAACAAACTCACAGTAATTTGATTATTTCAAAGTGATACAGCAAAGACTAAGAAAGGTCATTTATAATACATAAATTTGGAGGGGATGGATGCGTATATGCTCAGATCCAAGTATGAACAAGGGGAGGTAGAACCCGTGGGGTTGCTTATTTTGAATAAGTTTTAATAAATGCCATTAGGGAAAATGATTAGATTCTTTCACTCTTTTAATTGATCAGTTGTCATATGAAGTATGGCTCAGGACACTGTTTTTTAGTGTGTTGTTTTTTTCAAAAAAGTTAACACCGTCACAACCTAGTGTACACAAAAAAAGGAAACACGCTCTCAAAAGGTAATGTATGATTTTTTTGTGCTGGAATTGTCAGCCAGATTGAAATGATAACTTAATTTCCCAAAAAAATCTGCATTTTAGGATTATGATAACAGTATATTAACAGATTGTTGAGTTAAAAATCAGTGTTCCAGGATTTTGTGGAATTTTTTAAAAATACAGAATATAATATCCAATGTTATGTACAACCATTATAAATGCCAATTCATTTTTTATCCTTTGTTAATATATTGTTAAGAAAGTTATTTTGATAGCCTGGATTTTTAGATATAAATTGTGACAGAGGATGAGAGAAAAATAAAATACTGATATTAAAATTAATTTTTCATTACAAAGTATGAAATTTTTAATTATTAATTTTATTATCTCAGTTTCTCTCTTCTGGCAGTTTCTTTTCTAATCCTGAAGTGTACTTCCAACAAAACTAAGCAGTTAAATTTTCTAATGTAATTTACATGAAATTACTTTATGTTATAAGGGCTTGATATTTCTCTGGATTTCTTTTTGGTCTCATGTCTTTTTAGTGCTTCAAATGTATTACAGTAATTAAAAAAAAAAAAAATCACCATTTCTAGAATTGTACCTTTCTCACAGCAAACGTGCTGTTGTGTTTTGCCCAGCTCTAGCCACTTACATTCTAAGAATTCTGTGTTACTGGTATCTAAATGAGGTATTTTGGTTGTTGAGACAGTTGTGCTGTATACAGACTTTGGAAGTGGTAGGAAGAATTACAAATGTGTGTTTACAGATAGAAATTTACTGGGGAATAATCAAGTGGGCTTCACACTCCATACCAACTAGTTATTTAGATATCAAATTTTCCTTTACTTACCTTATTATCACTGCCTTCCTTGAGAATATTTTAGTACAAACAGTAATTCAGTCAGCCTTAAATTTTCACAGGAGCTGGTTTACATTTGTATAATCTTGGCTAAAGGCAATACTATTAGTAGCGTCATCATTAACAGTTGTATTTTGACATTAAAGACCTCAGTATTTTAAGTCTCTCTGAAAAAATGATGTGGGAAGTATGGAAGATGGGGAAAATTGCTGAACACAGCTTAAAATCAGAATAGAGCCCTAATTGTTTAATCTGTATATCCACCTGATTTTTGTTATTTGCCATTAAATATGATGTTATTTGATCTGCTTATTAGGATTATAACTCATAATACCAAAATTAAAATGGAAAATATATTCAATGTAAATGAGTTTTGTTTCTAAGATTTCTATGTCAGGGAAACATGGATATCACAACTTAACACTGGCCAAAAGCAAATTTCATTTCTATCAAGCAGATTTTATTTTTTGCCTTTGTTTTTGCTGACCAGAGAGAAATTTTATTAGTGATTCTGAGCATCGAGTTAGGTGAATAACTGTATATTGCCAAGGTGACATGTTCAAATTAGTAAGTAGTGGAATTGTCTATATCTCAAGTTATTTATTTTATTTCTTTATTTTTTGAGACAGATGTCTCACTTTGTTGCCCTCAGTAGAGTGCTGTAGTGTCATAGCTCACAGCAACCTCAAACTCTTGGGCTTACGTGATTCTCTTGCTTTAGCCTCCCAAATAGCTGGGCCTACAAGTTCCCACCACAATGCCTGGTGATTTTTAGACTGGGTCTCACTCTTGTTCAGGCTGCTCTCCAACCTGTGAGCTCAGGCAATCCACCTGCCTTGCCTCCTAGAGTGCTAGGATTACAGGCATGAGCCACCGCTCCAGGCCTATATGTAAAGTTATATTGTACAATCATTTTAGATAATTTGCTTTTAAATAGCCTTTCGCATTGAATGTTTCTTTGTATCTTTATATTGTTTAAAGATACTTTGAATAGATTATTGATAGATTCTTGATTACAGAGGTATGTTTGTGGTTCTCAGATGATTGGAATTTTAAGCCTGTCAGGTAAGATAAATAAATACAAAGTAGAACTCAGCTTAAACTAGTAGTTAAACTTGTTAGACATTGGAGGATTAACTAGGACCAGTAGTTAACTAAATATTTAGGAAATTTCAGTAAGAAAACCATTTTTGAGGTCCCAAAGCCTTTCTATTATTTGTTGTTGATAGAAGCTTGATTTCTTAATAGAAAAAATAGAAGCACAAAATCATTCTTTTTTTTTAATGTTTCTATGTGTCATGGAAAAACCTTCATTATTTTCAATAACCTTACTGTCAGAGGGAGAAACCAGTCTATTTTGAAAGCTAACCAGGAAAAAAAAAAAAAAAAAAAAAAAATATATATATATATATTGCATAGGGAAAACACACTAGCACAGAAGGACATCACAAGCATAATTATTGTTTTATTACATTTTAAAATTAAATAGCCTAATTTACTCTGATTATTTTTCTTGTCACTTTACTCTTTGTTCAGTTATTTAGTTGGGAGCAGTCACAAGGCACTTTATCACATAATGTAATTACCATCCCTAGAGGTGTTTTTGTACTATTGTCTACGTGTACTTGGGCAGTCTTTCTGGCCAAAGGTGAAGGGGACTTTTCAGTTCAAAATTTCATTACTAATTTGTCTTAGATGATAAGGCTAGTATATCCTAAAATTCTTGGCAGTTAAACTTTACACACAAATTGCTTTTTATAGTTTAAGATTTTTGTTTGTGTCTTTTTTATAACCTGAAAATTCTTTTTCATCCCTTTCCGTCCTGCTCTTTCCAGTGTTAGTACTTAAACTTTACTGTTAACAAAAATCCTACATTTTATTGATTCTTCTTAAATTCATTGGTAAACTCACTCAGTGTTAAAGCTGGAGGAGCCCTGGCAGAGGGTCTAATTCAGCACCCTCATTTTACAGATGAGAAAGCTGAGCCCTCGGACTAGGACAGAGGCCTCCTGATCCAGTCCGGGCTCCCTAGTCCAGCGTGTGCCTGGTGCTTGTCTTTATGGAACTCAGCGACAGCATATGCAGGGTGAACTTTTTTTTCCTTTAAATCAACACACAAATGGTTTGCTCTTCTCACAAGCTGCTATTCATAATTCTTGTCTAAATCTCATTTTCCTTTTCTGCCCAAATTTACTTTGTTATCTAGTTCAGTTACTTGTAACACTTTTTATTGTGTTGCTACTTCCTCTTGGCCATCATCATCATCATCATCATTATTATTATTATTATCATCATTTTTTGACCATTATTTTTAAAAGTTAAAGGCTTTTTTTTTTTTTTTTTTTGAGACAGAGTCTTTGTCACCCTCAGTAGAGTGCTGTGGCATCTTAGCTCATAGCAGCGTGAAACTCTTGGGCTCTAGTGGTCCTCTTGCCTCAGCTTCCCAAGTAGCTGGGACTATAGGTACCCACCACAATGCCCGGCTATTTTTAGAGACGGGGGTGGCTTAGGCTGGTCTCAAATGTGTAAGCTCAGGCAGTCCACCTGCGTTGGCCTCCTGGAGTGCTGGGATTACAGGAATGAGCCACCTCGCCCAGAAGTCTTAAAATAATGTCTTATGAATAACTACTGCTGCCTATCAGATACTATAGTAACAGTTGATTAAAATTTACAATAGGGAAAATTAATAGAGTGTTAGATTTAGATATAAAACATTAATAATAGGTTGGTGCAGAAGCTCACAAGCCTGTTATCTTAGTACTCTGGGAAGCAGAGGTGGAAGCATCCCTTGAGCTCAAGAGTTCAAGACCAGCTTGATCAAGAGTGAGACCCTCTATCTACTAAAAATAGAAAAAATCAGCTGGACGTTATCAGGTGCCTGTAGTCCGTTACTTGGAGAGGCTGAAGCAGGAGGATCACTTGAACCTGTGAGTTTGAGGTTTGTCATGAGCTAAGCTGACACCAAAGCATTCTAGCCTGGACAGTAGACTGAAGTTCTGTCTCAAAAGAAAGAAAAATTTAATTACAAGTAAGTTACAAGGGTATGGGTTAGCTCTAAGAGCAGATATAGTAATAACATATATGAGAGTGAAATAAACAGAATGAAATATCAGTGAACAGACAGTGTGACACAATTGCCATAAAAATGGCCAGTCCATGAATACGTGGATGTAAACACATTTATACTTTAGGTTATTAAATTATTTTCTGTAGTGATGTTCAACTTGGTCTTAAGTTGGCTCCCGTATCCTTTTGATGAGACTCCGGAAGGTTTTTGTAACTTACTTGCTTTCTGATTTGATAGGATATTACAGGCTTTTGTGGTTGTCAAGGGTAACTTAAAGGATGTTTTTTTTCAAGTTCTTGATTTACAGAGTTCTGTGGAACTGTCTTCATCCCTGTACTGGGTTAGTCCATGTTCCTTAAAGAGACAGTACAAACTCTGTGCGTGCACACACACACAGAAAGGGGATATGCCAGGGGAGTGGCTCACAGAATCAGGAGAGCTGCACAGTCTCATAGCAGGTCATCTGCAAGCTGGAGGGCCAGGGAAACATGGCTTAGCCCATGCCTGGAGGCCTCTGAAGGAGGAAAGCCAGTGGTGTAGCTCTGAGGCCAAAGACCTGAGAACTTGGGGACTGCTAGGACCAGTTATGGAGCCCAAAGGCTGGGGAGGTGGAGTTTACATGTCCAAGGGCAAGAGAGGAAGGATGAAGGATGTCAGAATGCTTAGAAAGGGGTAGAGGGAAAGAGACTGAGAATGAAAGAATATATGCTTTTCCTCTTTTTATTCTAAGGACTCCCTCAGTGGATGAGATGGTGCCCACTCAAATTGGGTGAGGGCAAACCTTCCTAAGATCATGCACTTATTCAAATGCTAGTCTCTCACCCTCACAGTCAAACCCAGAAGTGATGCTTTACCATCTATCTAGGTATCTCTTAATCCAGTCAGTTGACATCTAAAATTAACCATCACTACTGCCTGCTTTCCATTTTTGATTTTTGAATTTTTAGAAACGTCCATCAATTTTGATTTTGTAAAAAAGCAGGAAAATACGGTCTTTGAGTTTAGTGAAGATGAATACTTTTCTTTTGTATATTTAGTTATTAAAACTTTGCCATTCTGTGTTACTGAAATAACCATGATATCAAACTTGAGGATTTTTCGGGTAAACCAAGGTACTAATGCTCAACAGCTATGAATGTTGGGTAAATTTGTTGAGTTGAACAGAACACTACCATCACAATCATACAAGGCACTGTATCACATACATAGATATACTAAAGCTTTCTGAAAAAAAATTTTTTTAGCCATTTACAAGTATTCCTAATTACCTACCAGTTAACTGATTGTGATTCAGGTGAACCAAACCCAAGATCTAGAAATATTATGTGACTATAGTTTTTCTGGAAAGATATCTGTGCAGAGAAAGGTTGTAGATATTTTGATAAAGGTAAAATATAAATTGTTATTAAGCTATATTTTATATGCTATGGAGCAGGAAGGGTGTATTGATGAAGATTTAAAAAATATATTAGTTTTTTTTTTTTTTTTTTTTTTTTTTAAAGAGACGGGTTCTGGGTCTATTGCCCAGGCTGGAGTACAGTGGCATGATTATAGCTCAGTGTAGCCTCCAATTCCTGGACTCAAGTGATTCTCCTGCCTCAACCTCTTGAGTAGCTAGGACTACAGTGACATGCCCAACAATTTTTAATTAATTTTTTTGTAGAGACCAGGTCTTTTGCTATTCGCCCAGGTTGGTTTCAAACTGCTGGCCTCAAGTGATTACTCCCCTCTGGACTCCCAGAGTGCAGGGATTATAGGTGTGAGCCACCAAGTCTGGCCTAAAAATATATTTGAATAGCTAATGTGATAAGTAAAGACTACTTTTTAAATGCTTATGTTTGGTAGTATTTGAGAAACTGTGCATTATGAAAGGTGACATAACAGCGTTAACACATAATAGATTTAAATTTTCATGCCTTCTTACCTGTGTATGTAGGTTAGATTTTATTCTCTTTACTGGTGAAGAAACTGAGACCTTGGGAAGTTAAAATGATTTGATTTAATAAAAGCCAGTAGCATTTGAAAGTAAAGGTCAGTAATCTTTACTATTAAAACTACTTCAGGGATATAGAAGTAAATTATCACATATCTTCAGTGTTGGTATTTGGACAGGCATTGTAAAAGAAATGACGTGAGAACAAAAGACTTTTAACCCTGGTGGTTGTGACAGGGAGCTGAAGAGCAGGAGAGTGGGAATTTGGGGCATGTTAGAAAAAGACCAAGACCTTCATCTGAAGTTGCATTTGAGGCACATTTAAACATGACACTGGACGGCTGGATGCTCTGAAACTGTAGAACAGAGAACTTACCTGCAGGCTGAGGGGTGCAGAGTGAATCTGGAGGCTGATGAGTAACTGTAAACATAAGTGACATAATTGGAGGTAGGTTTATGCCCAAGTGTCGAAGAGTGTAGGAAGAGACAAAAGGCCGAGGCTGTTGTCACGATGCAAGTGACAGGCACGGTAGAAAGGAGACAGGACTGTGTCGTGTTAAAAGATGGGGGCTAGAGCCGTGTCCCAGCCGGTGGTCCGTGGGGAGGTGCTGGAGTGGGCCACGGGCGTGATGGGTGCTCTGGGTTTACAGCCCACCGGCTCACCTGCCTCACTGCCAGGGCTCCTCAGGTTGGCGCTGCCTCGGATTCTCCAGGAGTGCGACCCACCCTGACCTTGGAACCCCACCCCCACCCCACCCCGCCTCAGTCCGTGAGACCTTCCCCCCACACCTCACCTCCTTAGGCCCCGAGACCTCCCCCCACCCCCGCCTCAGGCCGTCAGACCTTCCCTCCACCCCCCCTTAGGGGAGACACCTTCCCCCCACCCCCTTCAGGCCGAGACACCTTCTCCCCACCCCCCTTAGTGGAGACACCTTCCCCCCACCCTCCTCAGGCCGAGACATCTTCCCCCCACCCCCCTTAGTGGAGACACCTTCCCCCCACCCCCGTCAGGCCGAGACATCTTCCCTCCACCCCCCCCTTAGGGGAGACACCTTCACCCCACCCTCCTCAGGCCGCCAGACCTCCCCCTACCACCAGGCATGCAAGACCCCCCTCCATCCCCTTTAGGCACTAGACGTCCCCCACCCCTCCTCAGGCCCAGAGGACCCCCCTCCACTTCAGGCCGCAAGGATCCCCCTTAGGCGTGAGGACCCTTTGCCCCCCTTAGGCCACAAGACGCCCCCTACCCCACCCTCGGGCTGCCAGACCCCACTCCCCCCCAGGCCCTCTGACCGGCCCCTGCTGGCAGACCTGCAGCCAGGGCCAGACCGCACGATCCTTGTGAGAATCTACTGCCTTTTCCGGAGCAGCTGAGGCAGCGACGTTGGTCCGGCGGAGTTGCGCACAGAGAGGTTGCCTGCACAGAAATCACGACATGTTCGTGGCCTGCCGACGTGTGGACCCTCCCCCTGAGTTTGGAGGTAGTTTGATGATTAGTAACCGTTAAATTTAGAGCTGATAAGATCAAAGGCAGAACTTGGACAGTTGGGAGTCCTGGTTGGCCATTGACGTGACACTGTTCTTGTACTTAGAGGCGACCGCCCTCCCTCCTCATCTCCTACTTAGAGGCGACCGCCCTCTCTCCTCATCTCGTACTTAGACGGGGACCACCCTCCCTCCTCATCTCCTACTCAGAGGGAACCGCCCTCCCTCCTCATCTCGTACTTAGAGGGGACCGCCCTCCCTCCTCATCTCGTACTCAGATGGGACCTTCCTCCCTCCTCATCTCGTACTCAGATGGGACCTTCCTCCCTCCTCATCTCGTACTCAGACGGGACCAGCCCTCCCTCCTCATCTCGTACTTAGAGGGGACCGCCCTCCCTCCTCATCTTGTACTCAGATGGGACCTTCCTCCCTCCTCATCTCGTACTCAGACGGGACCGCCCTCCCTCCTCATCTCGTACTCAGAGGGGACCGCCCTCCCTCCTCATCTCGTACTTAGACGGGACCGCCCTCCCTCCTCATCTTGTACTCAGACGGGACCGCCCTCCCTCCTCATCTCGTACTCAGATGGGACCTTCCTCCCTCCTCATCTCGTACTCAGACGGGAACGCCCTCCCTCCTCATCTTGTACTCAGAGGGGACCGCCCTCCCTCCTCATGTCGTACTCAGAGGGGACCGCCCTCCCTCCTCATCTTGTACTCAGAGGGGACCGCCCTCCCTCCTCATCTCGTACTCAGAGGGGACCGCCCTCCCTCCTCATCTCCTACTTAGACGGACCGCCCTCACTCCTCATCTCGTACTTAGACGGGACCGCCCTCCCTCTTCATCTCGTACTTAGAGGGGACCGCCCTCCCTCCTCATCTCATACTTTGACCGGACCGGCCTCCCTCCTCATCTAGAACTTAGACGGGGACCACCCTTCCTCCTCATCTCCTACTTAGACGGGGACCACCCTCCCTCCTCATCTCCTACTTAGACGGGACCACCCTTCCTCCTCATCCGGTGGCCAGTCCCTTGTGTTTTTGTGTGACTGTGTGCAGGTACCGCCACCTCGGTTCCCTTCTCTTTTGTGAACATCTGCCTTATTTCCTTCTTGGGGGGAGGGTACTTAAACATCCTTACGCTTATTACATTTCTTTAGGTTTATTTATTTAAGTAGGTAATTAAATAAGGTTTATTTATTAGTTGCATTATATGATACCGTAACACTTTAATGTTTTCTATAAATAAGAAAGCAGTTATTATGGTTGAATCTAATGTTTTTAACTGGGCTTCAAGATGATTTAAAAAAAAAAAAAGTCATACATTTTCACTTATAGTATATGGAAATAAGCTGTTCCCCATGTTCCTACCAGAAATAGACATTAAAGAACTTTTAAATTTTATTGGTTTTATTCCTTGTTACTTTAATATTTACCTGATAACTAACTAATGCATCTTATAACTTAAATACAGCTACTTTTTTAAAAAATAGTTTTTGAGTTTCCAGTATTGGTTTAAAAGTTTTTGTCTGCTTTCTAGATTGGACATGGAGCTCCTAGCGTTTTGATATGATGTACATATTAAGTGTGTGTGTGTGTACATACACATGTATACGTATGTTTATTTGTAATAATTAACATATTAAATTCATTTGAACTTTATTTTCCTCTGTGGTAAAACATATGAGCCCAGTTTCGTTTCCTTTGACATAGTCACTTGTGACAGCACAAGTCTGTACAGTAATCCCTTCTCCCCATCTGAGCTTAATCCCCACTTGGGCTATGCTTAACATGTCTCTCCTACACTGCTTCTTTGATACTCTCCTTGGCTATTTTCAGTCATTAATTTTTCTGTGTAAGTTCGTACACAATTGTAAAAACTACTGAAATCTTAATAGAAAATTGAATTAGCATTATATATTAGTGTTGTGGTGATGACTTGCCTCTCAAAACATGATATATCATAGTTTTTTTGTTTGGAACTTAATAACTTTTCTTTAAAATATTATGTTTGGTCACAAATTCTGTGCCTTTCTATCTTTTTACTAAGTATCTAAAAGTTTTTTGCTTTTAAAAAATGGAATGTTTATTTTCTCATTTATATTTATAGGTGTATATTAGCAGAACAGAGAAAAATTATTGGTTTTGTTAGCCACTGTATTAAATTCCTTTGTAAAGAGATATTAATTTTGGTAATGATAGGACAGTATACCTAGAAGACCTAGGTATATATCATTCTTTTATATCAGTTATTATTTTTTCAGAGTCACCACAAAATAATAGAAAAAATAAAAACATTTTTGAGATGGACAAAATGTCAAGACTTTATATTAACTTTTACCACCTGAGATTAAGGGGCTGTTGGTGAGATGTAGTTTTTGAGGAAAGTTAACATTTTTGAAAACTCAGAATGGAAAATTTGATAAGGAAGTTAAAAACATAATGATTGCTAAGGAGCACAGGGTGCCAAGTGGTTTTAGACATTATGCTTATTATAATTTGGGGTTAACCTAGTGGGAGTTAGCAAGGCTGCTTGAGCTAAAGGTGAAAATTATTTGTTGTTGAAATGTTGGTAGATGAAAATGCAAGGATGAAAGGTAAATCCAAGGCAGATGCTGTTGGGTTGAGAGATACTAAGAAGGACAAGTAACTTACAGTGCTTGTAAAAACTTGTTCCTTCAGTGAACTATGTTGATCAGAGATTTAAGGAGTTGACAGTAAAAGAGAAGTTTTGAAGCATCGTTGTAATGGAAGCCATAGTTTGCATGACCTGAGATGCATGTCAGAATACATATGCTGGGCTGTACTCTGTCTTGCTGAAATTTAAGATTTTTCAGGGTTGTCACAAAATTATAGCATTACTGTGGAAAGGATGCTCCAAGTGATTTTGACACACTGTAGTGTAGGGAACCACTGGCGAGACAGAAACTGGAGCATGGACCATTTTCTTTCTTTCTTTATATTTAGCATTTACCCCAAAAGAAGTAGAG
The DNA here is from genome assembly GCA_963574355.1 of Loris lydekkerianus. Lineage (NCBI taxonomy): Eukaryota > Metazoa > Chordata > Mammalia > Primates > Lorisidae > Loris > Loris lydekkerianus. Next base: position 559 of record CAUYPK010142165.1, on the reverse strand, counting down.
AAGGAAGTTACTGAAATTAAGGATATAATGATAATATGGGAATGGATAAGAAGGAATGTTATATTTTAGTCACTGAATATTATTTTGCGTGAGTAATAACTGAGCCATATTCATTTTTCTTCAGTATAATAGTGCCTCCTGTGAATCAAAACATTTTGAAACAAATGCTTTCATTTTTTTTTTTGTAGTTATCTCTAACAATATTGCTTATTATTTCTAAGTTAATGTATATTCTTTTTATAAATTCTTATTGAGTGTTTCCATTAGGGTTAAATGTTTTTGAGATCAGTGCCCCAAACAGAACTTCATATTTTTTGAAGGATTATTTCTTTCTCATTTATTCACAGAATATGCAAGAAAAGGGCTTTTTTGTTTACATAATTGAGGTAAAAACATTTAAATATCTGATTACTATATGGCAGGGGTGGCGAACACGCGGCTAGAGCCGCATGTGGCTCCCGGCCAAAATGAATTTCGGCTCTTTGCCTCTTATCATTATTTTGTATACTGTGGCTCTTTGCCAAGTTTGGGTTTTGTTATGCTGCTTCTGAGGAGGGAC
>CAUYPK010142164.1:0-19701 GCA_963574355.1 Loris lydekkerianus | reverse complement strand
GTAGAGGCTGAAGTGGAAGGGTGAGGACAGAGGGTAGAGGCTGAAGTGGAAGGGTGAGGACAGAGGGTAGAGGCTGAAGTGGAGGGGTGAGGACAGAGGGTGGAGGCTAAAGTGGAGGGGTGAGGACAGAGGGTAGAGGCTGAAGTGGAGGGGTGAGGACAGAGGGTAGAGGCTGAAGTGGAAGGGTGAGGACAGAGGGTAGAGGCTGAAGTGGAGGGGTGAGGACAGAGGGTAGAGGCTGAAGTGGAGGGGTGAGGACAGAGGCAGGAGGAGCAGTCGTGGGAAGGGGCTACTCCAAAACCAGTGCTTTAGACTCCAAGTCCAGTGCTTTTATTAATTTTTTTAATTCTGTATTTTCAGAGGCAAAATCATCCTTCCTCATTAAAAAGAAAAGGGAATAGGAACCGGGAACACACACCTCTATCTGATGACAAAGACAAACCCACTGTCCTCTTTCTAAAGCGTTTCTTGCGAAGTATTTCATAGCAAGGGACATATGTGGTTTCTGTTAAGTTATAAAGCATAATAATAAATCAAACAGCTGTGAGCCCACTACTCCGTGTCAGAACTGGAATTTGCCAAAGCGACTGAAGCTAAGGTGGGATCTGCCGCGCCGCCCGCCCCGCCCCCTTCGCCCCACCCACCAAGACCTGACCCCTGGCCACTCTCAAATTTCATCTTTGTCTCGTTCCCTTGCTTTGCTTTATGTCTTTCCCTACCGTGAGTGCCTTTCTAAACAATATAGTGCTTGACTGACTTATTTTCAAGCTGTATTGAAAATGTATCCTTGATCCTTCTGCCACTTGTACGTAGGAGTCATCTGTGAGGCGCATGCGCCTGTAATTTACTTTTACTCGTTCTCAGCCGCTCATGCTCTGTTCCACTGTGTGTTTATATGATGCTACAGTTCTCCTGCCGGCGGGCCAGTGGGCGGTGTCCAGACCACGCCATCTCAGCGGTGCTGCCCCAGCCATCTTCAAGCACACCTCTTGGGGCACGTGTGCACGAGTTCCTCTAAAGAAACCTTAGGGTGAAAGTGCTGGGTCTCAACCCAATGTTCTTTGCACTTTTCTGTCCCAAGCAGGGCCCAGTGGGCCCCAAATTAGCCTTGGTCCCACCATGCTGGTAGTGCAGGGAAGGGCAGCCTAGGTATCACAATCCTAACTGGCACGGTGCCCCCAGCATTTCCCAGGACTCAGCAGGCACCCAGAGGTCCCTCACCAGCAAGCAAGACCAGAATCTGCCAGCTGGCTACTAACCAGGTCACGAGAGGCTATTGCCCCCACACTCAAGGTTTGTCCCACTTCCTTAAGCACTTGGGCCACGTGAGGCTCTGTTCATATGCCGCCAGACCCAGGGTAGACTTGATCAAACGCCTGGCACAGATTGCTGACTGTACATCAGGCGCCGTTCGAAGCACCTTATGCCTGTAACTCACTTAATCCCTGCACCTGACTGCACTGAATAGGTACTACTAATACCCCCCAATTAACAGATAAGATACTGAGGCAGGGAATTTTAGGATCTTTCCCTTCTGCATGGTGGGACCAGGCTTCAAATCCCAGCAGCCTGGCTGCTCCACTCCCTCCCTCTCTCCTATCGCAGCTCCCACGAGGAAAAGGACCAATGCCTCACCCAATTCTGAAGCCATAAGCATACTCTTTCTTGCAAAGAAAAGAAACTCGAATGAAACCATAAAAGAGAACTTACTGGCTGACAAAAATAAATACAGAAAATCCAGGTAGGAAGCAGACCTCAGGTCCCACTGGATCCAAAGCTATCAGCAACCTCCCCATCTTCCACCTTGACATCTGCATATGTGCGGCTTTTGTTGCCAAAGTGCTTCCTCCACTGAGGAAGAAGGTGGCTTCCTGCAGCTCTCACCTTACCTTCTAACAGATCTGCCAATTCCTGTTAAAAAACAAAATCAACCAACTGAACAAACCAAAAGCCAGGGAAGAATCCCAACAGATGCAGGAAAGGATGCTGATTACTTCACCTTGGGTCATGACCCATTTGCTGCGAAATGAATGTTTGTGCTCCCCCGAAATGCATGTGCTGAAGCCCTAACACTCCACGCTATGGTATTGAGAGGTAGGACTTGGATAGGTGATGAGGTTTAGATGAGGTCGTGAGCGCCTCTGTGCAAGGTGCACCTGGAAGGACAAGTCAGGTCTAACCAGCTGAGCCAGGGACTCAGAGCTCAGGGGCCCCATGACAGAATTAATGCCCTGACAAGAAAAGAGAGAGACACTAGAACTTTCTCTCTGCCTTTTTGAGGATACAGTGAAAAGGTAGCTATCTGTAAGCCAGGAAGAAAGCCTCACCAAGGACCAAACCAGCCAGCTCCTTGATCTTGGACTTCCAGCATCCAGAGCTATGAGAAATAAATTCCCATTGCTTAAGCCATCCATTCTATGGGATTTTGTTAGCCTACCCAGCTGACTACAGCACCATTCCTAGAGTGACCCTAGTGGCCTAGGAGGTTGGGCACGGGGGCTAGTACAGGGAGGATCATGAGCTCCAGCCTGTAGCCCCAGAAGCAGCATCTGTCCTCGGAAAGGGGACATCACAGACACAACCCCAGGGACAGTGGGAGTGCATGAGTGATTGTGAGTAGGGCGACCAACTCAAGTTCCAAGTATAACCAGGCCCCATCCGTGGCCAAGAATGGAAGAAGCCAAAGGTACCTGGTTTCCTCTCTGAAATTCATGACACGAATGGGCCTCTCTTTCTTCTTGAGCAAAGCCTGGGTCTTCACACAGAATCCAGCTAGACTGAAAGGAATTACTCCTTTAATAGCATGCTTCTTAGCATTATGAGATTTCTACCTGGTATTTTTAACCCGCACAACCTCCTCCCCTGGGACCAGCATGAGCAGTGTGGATGTTATGCTGGACTTCTCAGAGGGGTCGCAGAGCCTCAGACAAGGGCCTGCTGATTACAGGTCCCGTGGGCAGAGGAGCCATGTACTCAGGCCACAATGGGGGAGCTCAAGAGAGGTAGATATCCTTACTCAGCAAGGGCCACAGGACTCAGGGCATAGGGCACAAGGAAGGGAACCAGAAGGGAGGAATAGAACAGGGGATTTGACATCCACAAATCCTGCATGGACTGGACTGGCCCCTTGCTGCACATCCTCTCCCTCAGACCCACCCAACCCTCACCAGGCCCTGGCACTGGCTGCCCCATGGCTGCAGGAACGGCCTCTGTGTCCCCAGTGAATCCAGGTCAGAGAGCCGTGGAGCCTCATCGTGGGGAGCCAAACGGGTGGAAATCTGGACAAGAGAACAAAGCCAACCTGTTGGCCAAGGAAACTCAATCCGATTATGCTCTAGAGCCCCCGTGGCTGGGAGCAGCCGTGTGTCTGAGAAGAAAGGGCGCTTTCATGGGCCCAGCCCTTCCTCCTGACAAAATGGGCCTCACAGTGCCCTGCCCCCTCCCCACTGGCCCCACGGGACCTGCTGGCCCCTCACCGAGACTGGGGGTGGGCATGGGGGGCAGGAACCCTTTCAACAGGTCTGGTAGGAGCCAGGGGGTGGGAGAGGGACATGGGGTAAGTCACAGCCAATGAATGCCTTCAAGGTTAAGGCTCTGAGATAAAAAAGCCGGTGCCTGTTTGTCCTGGAAATTGGCTCATGGGCAGATTAAATTTAGGAGTAACTGGGGCAGATACGCAGGGAAGCATGTTTCCTTAATGAGTCTGTCTTTATTTAACTGCTTAATCATTTATTGGGCCAAAAAAATCTGGAGGTGACTCCAGCAGTCACAAGGTTTGAGACAGTGATAGATGGAGCCCTGTTGAGCCATTTCAGGGTCTGGCCCCAGTGACATCAATTCCTCGCTCCTGTCTCCATCGTCATCCTGACAGAGCTGGGAGGGGTTATCAGCACTTTGCTTGGGGTTGGTTTTGCTTCGCCATTTCCTTGTCCTATACGGGATGTTCCCAGGACTGGCAAAACTGGAGGCCGTTACAGGTCAGAGGTAAATGTCCCTGTTGCAAATAGGCACATACAGTTTTCACTTAAGAAAAAACTTAACAGAATCTACCTCATTTGTACCCTGGGGACAGCCTGTATGGCAGTTGTAATAGTAGAATTCTGGGATTATTTGAGGGAAAAGTGAAAAAAAAAAACAAAAACTGGGCTTGGGGTAGGAGGAGGAGGGTGATGAATGGGGGGGCACAGGGCATTTGGGAGGCCATGAAACAGTCTGTATGATATAATGTGGCTATGGACACAATGCATTTGTCACATTGCACTTTGTAACGCAGAGAATGAGATCTAGTGGAAACTAGGGACTCTAGCTCATAATTACATATGAATATGGACTCCCCATAGTAACAAACATACCACATCAAAGTGGCTACTAACAGGGCAGCTGGGTGAGAGGGAGCAGGGGGTACTGGCACTCTGTGTTCTGTGCAGTTTTTCTGTAAACCTAAAACTGCTCTAAAAAATGAAGTCAATTTTTAAAAATAAGTGAAGAAAACGAGCACAGACTATAACAGGGAGGCTGACGTACACTTGGGGTCCAAGGAGATGCTGTGTGAAGTTGTAGGCTGGTTACTTGGCCCATTACTTGGCCATGGTTGCAGGGTCTGCCTGCAAGTCTCGCTTGCTCTGCAGGGAGGCGGGGACCCACTGTTTTAAGTGCGTCTGTTATGGGTAGCTCATTACCAGGCACTGCCCACCGGCCATATTTGTATGGTACGTTTATCTTCGAATCTAGATGGGAAAGGCAAAGAGAGAGAAATGGGTATGGTTTGGAATAATAGAGCCAGCATAATAATATAATTTTATGTATTTGGAAAACAAAACAAAATTTTCATTTTATAATACAGATTGTGGGCAAGTGGGACAAAGTGTTCTTGGCTGGCAGATTTGCATAAAATGCTCCTCATTAGGGCGTGGAGAGGCAAAGCCCTGGAGGAGGAAGGCAGAGACTTTTGTGTTTAGCAAAAGGGATATAGGTTAGTAAAGTTTGAGAAATACTACTATCTTGTGTGAACTCACTGCCTCATGGGAAACAAGATAACAGACTGCACTCCCACTTTTCAGAAAAGTCAAATGAGGCTTAGTAAGCTCATGGCACGTCTTATGTCACACAGCCAATAAGTTGCAGGGGCAGAATTTGAACCCTCACTAGATGCACACACGTAGTAGCCATCGTTGCTAATAGGCTGTGCAGGGGGCTTTAGTGGATAGCAGGGCATTCCTTGGGAGACTGGAACTCATGGACACAGTCAGCTGGTCAGTGGGTCACCTTCTGCCTTCATGGCATGCATGGGACAATGGCAGTGAGACCCCTGAGACAGGGCTGTGCTCCAGGAGAGGGTGGGACCTATGGCTTTGATGCAATCTGGAAGCCAGAGGCACCAGCCCAGGAAATAGAGTAAAAGTCTCATTCGGCGGGACATCGCTGACGCTGTGGGGCTGTCACCCTGCCCTGGCTGAACGGAGCTTAGGTCGCTTCTGGATTCACAGAGGAAGCAAAGGAGAGGCCTGACTTGTTCAGCTACTTCTTCAAGTATTTCAAGTACCTGTTTTTTTTTCAGGGTAGGAGCTAATTAAATCTTATAGTAGGTGATTTCAGACGCATGCTTCTCTCTCTCTCCTAAAAGTAGACACACGAGGACTTCCAGTCGCCTGTGCATCACTAGCAGCGTAAGAGCAGGAAAACAATAATTAATCCTGGCACAACCGACTCAGGGCCGTTGAGTGGGACTCTCTGCCATGGTGGATGTGTCCCCCTCTGTGCTGTCCAACATGGTAGCCACTTAACGCACGCAGCACCAAGCCTCTGAGAGGTGGCAATTACGTTAAGGGGGCTGTGTTGTGGCTACCCCCCTCTTCTAAGGTCTCACAGCCTGAGAATCAAATGGGACTCAGATTCCAGGTATCTGAGGCCCTTGTTTCTACCTATGGTCTTGTGCTCCAAGCTGCCTGGCAGGAAGCCGTTTACTTCTCCAGGTCAGCAAGCACGGCTGGCCCTGCTGGTTATTTTGAACTGTAAGACATTTGCCACCAGGAGGTCTAAGTTTTTGCATCTGCAAAATGATAGGCCCCATCAAGGGTGATGCTCAGAGAATTACTGAAGTTCTTTTTCTTTCACCTGGTGGAAATATGGGGGCAGGGAAGGGATGGGAAAGAAGAGAGGCAGAGCTTTGATGATGTGTCTGACCAGCCTGGGCAGACCTGGACCACCAAGTAAGGAAGGGACAACCCTCATTATCAGTCACCTAATTCCCTGCAGAGCATTCACCCCCTGGATGGTGAGCGCAGCCCATGCTCCCTGCCCTGAGCCTGTCAGCAACTCACCTGCCCCGGGTTCAGGCCCTTTGGACTGTCTCCTGCAGCTTAGTGGCCCCACATGCAAGCACAGGGCAACTTCAGTGGAGACCAAAGCCAGCCCTCAGCGGCTAACCTGCCACTCACCAGGTGCCCACACTGAGGCCTGCAGAACAACGTATGTGACCTCCTGCAGCTGTGAGGTAACCATTAAGACTGAGCACGGCCACAGCCTCCTCTGGTGGGGCAAAGTAAAAATGTAACATCTACCCCCTGAGGCCACATCTTTGGAGGACAAATCAGGAGGCCTGGGCTGAGTCCTGGCTTTGTGACCTTCCTGCTTAGACACACATAGTCACCTCCTTTCACATCCTATGTCCCAGTTAGAAGACTTTAGGAAAGCAAATCCACCGAGACAAGCCTTCATCTCTTCATCTGAAAAATGGGTGAAAAGACCTACCTCCCAGATTGGGTGGTCCTGGGCTTGCAGTGCCAGGGCGGTGGTTTTCACCGTGTGGTCCTGGGAACTTGCTAGAAATGCAGATTCTGAGGGCCTGCCCTGGACCTGGGATCAGTAATTCTGGAGGTGGGACCCAGCAATTTGTTTTAATGAGACCTCTGGGGGTTTCCTTCACTCGCTCTGTTTGCCAAGCACAGCATTAAGCGGCAGCTGTCTGGGGTTGTTGATATTTTCAGAAACACCTTCCATCTACGTCTGACGACAGCGGAGCTGGAGTCAGACAGACACAGGAGAAGTCCTGGCACCACCACCTCTCACTGGGGCCCTGGGCAAGCCGGCTGCTCCCGCTGAGCCTCACTTTCTCTTCTTTCAAATGGGAGTAATACTTGCATGCAGTTTGCCCTAACACTTGGATTGCTTGGAAACTAGAAGTTACTATCGTGATGGTGGCGGTTGTTTTCTTCTTAAACTGTCAGGTGTAGGTGCAGAGATTTTTGTTTCTAAAAATGGTCAAGTTTCTCTGGCACAAATCCCCATCCATACTGCCATCCTACCCCAAATAACATCCCCATAAGGATTGGGGAGTAAATTGCCAAAGGGCCCTCTGCTACCTATCAGACGGGACACTTTCTGAGTCTGAATAAGGCAGAGGATTTCAATTGCCCAGGATTACAAAGAAGGGCCCCAGTGCACCATATGGCCTGGGCCTGGCTGCCCATCGTCCGGTGTGATCGGAGGCGCTCAAGTGAGATATTAACATAATATCCCTTCCAAAAGCGATTACAGAGTTGCAGGCAGCAGAATGTCATTTGGTGGCTGAGGCCTTCTCTCATCAGAAGCAATGACTAAACAAGCTAATCAAATCAGCACAAATTTGCACACGAGCCGGCAGCTGGGCCCGGATATCACCACGGCGGCAGCATAATCCTGCTGTAGGATGACTTGACTAATGGGCTCCCAGTGGGCAGCATGGCACTGGAAGGGCTGCCTGGCAAGTCTGCAGGGCGAGGGCGGCTGCAGCCACAACCAGGGCCCAGGAAGGCAGGGAGGCTGCGTCAGAAAACAGCAAGGGGAGGAGGTGGGAGGGGCAGACAACACCTGTGCATCAGCCTCTCCTGTGTGTGCATGTGTGTGTGTGTATGAGAGAGAGAGAGACATGGGGAGAGGAGAAAAAGAGAAAAACAAGAAGGGAGGGAAGGGGAGAAAAAGAAAGTGAGATAAGGGAGGTAAATGAGAGAGAGAAAAAGGGAGAATTAGAGACAGAGAGGGAGAAATAGAGTGACAGAGAGAAAGGGACCATCACATGCACCTCTTACAGCTCCAAGGTTCAAACCTCATTTCTATCATGTACCCCGACATGCACATGTCATTGAGTGAGATACTAAACATCTCTGAGCTCCGTATCCTCATGCATAAAACCGAGGTAGTGTTTGGTCTTAACTCTTTAGGCTGCTGTAAGGAGTCAAAGAGAGTCCATCCATTGTCTGACACAGTGAGTGTTCAATAAATGGCAATTGTTACAACTGTAATTACCGTTCATCAGGTTCCTCCGAGGACCTTCCGTGGCCAGGCCCCAGGCCTTGGGAATGCCAATTTAAGGACAACTTTATCCTGGTCTCCAAGGAATATAAAATAAAATGGAGCAATGTCAGGGAATAATAGCACTATCCCATGGGAAGGGCTGTGACAGCCACAGAGGGCTGAGGGCAGAGCAGGGCACCCCATACTCAGGGCCCCAGGAAATGGTCCTGGAGGAGGTGAATCTGCAGACACATTCCAAGAGTGAGACATGGAGGGCTGGCTGGGCAGCTGGGGCCTCTGGGGCGGAAACTGAGGGTGTTGCCTCCTTCTCACACACCTGTGGGGCAACCTGCGGGAAGCCTGAGGGTTTCCTAAGTCAGGGGCAACATCAGAAAGCACAGCTCGTAGGAGGAGGCTGTGGTAAGGGCACACTTCATCCCACTCACTGAGTCTGAGCATTTCAGGAGGCGGGGAAAGGGCCTGAGGGGAGCCAGGAATGTCGGCCTTAATGGGCAAGACCCTTCCCAGGCTGTCCCTAGGGCTCCATCTACAGAGTGGAAGGTCAATGCCTCCCACATCCTGAACAGCTTCCTTTTAAAACTTAGATCACTGATTTGAAGAAAAACTTGATAACGCTGCCGGTCATTGAAGAGCCAGGATCATTTGCCACAGATAGAAGGTAACAGTACAAATAAAATGAAAACTAACCAAGGCCACACGCCTGTAGCCAGACGTTATCACTCTCTGAAGACTCAGGGCCGGGGGGACAGAAGGAGATTGGCAAGTGTTAGGAGGAGTGTTAAGTCTCACCCAGGTGAGACTTTCCTCCTGGGTAATCATGAGGGTGAAAGGAGAAATGAAGAGGAAATGCTATCCTCCCTGGTCACCTGGCCTCGCCTGGTACCGGCACATGCACCAGCTCCGTATTCCCGCAGACCCTGGTAATCATCACACCCACTGGCCCTATGCCTCGGGAACTGCTGCCCCAAAATCTGGGAAGGCTGTAGACCCGTAATAATGAGTAGGACCAAACATGAACCACCATGTCACTGCACCTTTCCTCCCATCTCAGCCCCTCCCTACTCCTGCCCATTGATACAGACCTGGTGGCACACTGGAGAGGTGCTATGCCCAGCCAAGTGGCCCTTGGTATGGTTCATGGGAACCACCCCTCAGAAGATGGCAGCACTTCTTGGCCAGAGACCTCTCAGGGACACCTTACATTGGCAACATGTGTTTCTACGATCTCCCTTCACCCACCAGCCCAGCCCCACTCATACTCCCAATTCCACCTGATGACTTCACCCCTCACCCCAAGATGGAGGCAGAGTCCACCGACGTCCACGGCAACCCTGAACAGCCCTGGACTGACTCCCCAGCCAGTGCCCTGCTCTCAGATGACTTGGCTGCAAAGTCTAGCTCTGACACTTCCCTGCTGGGGTCTTGGACAGTCCCCTTTAACCTCTCTGAGCCTCCGTCTCCTCATTTGCTGTCAGAGCTAAATATAACCGACCTCATGGGGTTGAATCAAAGAATCAAATGAAATAATATAGGCAGATGTACTGAAATACTGCTCAGAGGACTGAACAAATGAATGAATTAATGTAACAAGCTTCTAGTGGATGGAGGGTAAGACATAAAGTCTAGAGGCCTGGGTTCTAGTTCACCCAGAGTTGACTGACTGTATACCCTTGGGCATGTCACTCTGCCTCACCTGGTCTTTGTTTTCTTACCTGTCAGCACAGAGATTGAACTTAGATGACCACAGAGATTTTTCAACATTTAAATACTAAACTATGATGCAGGGTATGAGACCAGCAAACATACTTCTGCAAGCCCTCTGTTTGCCTTGGCTGTGCCTGAAAATTCTCCAGCCCTGGGCAGCAGCATCAGGAAGATGGTCAGCTGAAGGGGTAGGACTGGATGAAACAGCAATCTCTCTTTAGCAGCGGAGTCAGCATAGCATTTAAAAGTATAGGTAAACATCACAGCCAGCCCTGCTATTTCCTAGCCATATGATGATTTAAGAAAGTAATTCAAGTTGTGAGCCTCAGTTTTCCTTATCAGTAAAATGGGCATAATTTGAAGATCCTCTCTGGCACATTATGAGGAAATGAATGAGAGTTCTGATTCTTACTACATGCTAATTTTACTACCTATATGTAGCAAACTGTCAACAGCAGTAGCATCTTTATTTTTTTTACATTTTCAGCTACTGTCATCCTGTTATAAATGACCTTCACATTGAATACAAGGGTCTAAAACTAAGGGAAGGAAGAGTACCCAAGTGATGACAAAGGAGTTGGGGGATACTGTGTTCTTCAACTGCTCCCTGTACCTGGTATGGCCATGCCTGGGCTAGAGGCGCGCAGCAGGGGCACCCCGCTGAGAGAGGAGGCCAGCCTTACAATGGGTGTGGCCCTGGCCACCTGTTGTCCTGAGCACACTTTGTCATGAGCCCCTGGAGGGGGAAACCTCCCCTGGAGGGGGAAGACCCCCTCCCCCACCCTTCATTTCACATCTCTGACTGCTCTGAGGTCCATGTCGCAACCTTAACAAACAGAAATGAAAAATGCACAAGCCGATGTTTGTGAGCACAGTAAATGGTCATCGGTGCCAGAGAGGAAATGAGACTCCCACTCTGCAGCCTGGTGCAAACTGACTCCACTCTCTGGGCCTCAGTTTCCTCCTCTGTGAGGATGAAATTAAACCATGCTGGGAACCCACTTAGACCATTGTCTGTTATAGTCCACACTCTATCAATCCCAAGTCTAATTTTTTTTAGCTTCACTAAATTTATTTTAAAAATCATAAAACGTTTTTTACAAAAGAGCCTAATATTCCACACACAGCTCTGAACAGATGCCAGGGGCATGTGGACTATTGTTATTTTTCCTCCCTGTTACAGTGACCACAAAGCAAGGTGTTCACAATTATTACATGAGGGGAACTTTTTAAAACCATCAACAATGAACATAAAATAAAATTCACTCACTCTGCTGCTGTTTCAAAATTTCAGTGTTAGTTTTTGCACGCCCTCCCACCCCCCAACCCTGTTTGTAAGGAACATTACATCTGGTGAACAGCAAAGATTTCACTACAGCTCAAATGCAGAACACCTATGAAGCAGAGGAATTTTGGCTTTTTAAACAGAAACAGCTTAAAAAATAAAAATTCTGGACTCCTTCAGTTCTTCACTACTCTTAGAAAAACTTCCCAGAATACTGCTTCCCACTCTCTGCAGTAAACACGGTGCCTTCTGTACCCGGTTCTGTGTTCCTGTAATGGTAATGATCGGATCTTCGGATCCTTCCAAAGCAGTGCTTCTCAACCTTCTTAATGCCGCAATGTATTTTCACTGTGGGTCGTGACCCACAGGTTGAGAACCGCTGCTCTAAAGGCTCATCGATTATGATAGAAGCCCCCAACTCATGACAGATTTGTTTAATCCACTGACCCCCTTTGCCAATACTACATCCAGCCAAATCTTTGGGAATAGTTACTTGTGTAGTAATAATAGGTCCACCAAGATCACCATATGAGCCACGACCCCCTGCATAGGAATAATCATATCCGGAGCCGCCCTGTGGTTCATAAGCCATCTGCTGTTCTGATGGGGCTCCACGTATCTATTGCAGAGTCCCAAGTTTTATCGGCACTGAAACCAACCATTCCATCGTAAGGGTCGCCAGGTCTTCCTCTTGTCATAGGCCATTAGATCTCCTCCTCTAGGTGGTGGTGGTGGAGGAAGAGGGAGATTTCGAGGTCTGCTACCACCCAGGCCACCTCGCCCAGGAGGAGGGAGAGGTGGTCCTCTACGAGGGCTCATATCATCAACCCAACTCTAATTTCTTTTTTAAAAGGAATCACTGGTATATTCCCTTTCTGCCCCACTGGATGGAAACCTGGGATTACTAGAGGTGAAATCAGGAAGAAAACACTGGCCCTTGACACCAGCTTCTTGGCTGTCGGAACTGGGAGGTGGTACAGAGGGTGAGTAGTGGGGCGGCAGCGGGGCTGTTCACCCCGCCTGCACCTTCAAGTTGCCTGGGGAAGTCTGAACAATCCCAGCAAGGGCTCTACCCCAGGTCAGCAACTTCAGACGCCCTGTGGGGGCTCCTGGGCAGAAGATTATGTAACACTGCCCAGGTGTGTCCAGCATGCAGACAGACCTGATGTGGAGGCTAATGAAACTCCATCTTGGATGCTAATCCACCACGTTGATTTCTGATTAACCCCAGTTTTAAGAATGCCTCTAAGATGCTTTACTATTGACTGTAAATAGTACCCTGAGGCAAATTCCTCTCCCTGTGGCATATAAGCCCGAGGTCTGGAGGATGACTGTGCAGGGATCTACTCTTTGGCATCTGCCCAAGACATGGCTTTGGTCTGTAAATCCCTATTAAATGTTTCTTTCTGAGAAAATGAATTTGTCCGCCTCTTTCTTCATCCTCCCTCTCAGCTCCCTCAGCCTCTGAGGCAGGTAGATCTGTTTACTACAGAATACTTAAGCACCAACAGCTTAAATCAAAAACACAAGCTTGGAACCGGCCCAGCCCAGGTAGAATCCTGCCTCTATTCCTCATTATGGTCCTGGGCAAGTCACCCAACCCACCCAAATCTTGTTCTTTTCATTTGTTTAAAAGAGGCGGGGCACTAATCATGTGTCCTCACAAGGACAATGTGGAGATCCAAGGAGCCAGCAGAGAAAAGCATGAGGCCCAACACATATTAAGTACTTTAGATTTTCAATAAATGAGAGCTTGTTTCCATATAGGTCCTTCCAACCTACATATATTTACCACATAACATAACATTTAGCTAAGGCAAATTCAGCCACAAACATTCAAGGCCATAATATTTACTTATGTGTTTATTTATTTTTACGTGTTCATTGGTATTTGTTAAACCTCACTACTGTGTTGTAGGAAAAATGTAAGGCTGCCAGGTATATCTACATTACAAATATCTATCAAGTAGCACCTTCCACCAGCAGCCAGGAATGCTTCCCTAGCTTGGTTCTCTACTGCTGAAAAGGACGTCTCTTCAAGCCATGTCATGGAGCTGGGTGCTAATGAAGTCAAGCCCCTTTTGGTCCTCGCTCCCACTCACTGTTTGCCTGGTTTGAGGAGAAGTGGCTTTGAGACGCTGGAAACCCTTCCGAGTTACAGAGATACCTGCAGCTCATACCCCGCCTGTGCCTGCTGCAGGGAGGCCAGAGAGATTTCCAGAAAGGACAGTGTGCAGAGGTGGACTGGGAGAGCTGGATCCCAGCTGGCCAGTAGTGAAGCTCATGAGCTCTTTGGTTCCAAGCCACTCCTGAGCCTGCGTCCCCATCCATAAAATGTGCGTGTCGGGGTTACCCATGTACTCCACCTACTGCTCATGTGGTTTGGGCAGAAAACTCTGGAAGGGCACTGATGAATATCCAGTGGCAGCTGCAACAAGTTGCCACAAACTGGGCGGCTTTAAACAATGCTTTATTGTCTCCTAGCTCTGAAAAGCAAAAGTCCAAAATCACAGTGTGGGCAGGGCCGCGCTCTCTCTGAAGGCCCCAGAGGACGGCCCTTCCTTCCTCTTTTGGCTTCTCCTGGTGGGCGGCATTCCTTGGATTATGGCTGCACCACTCCAATCTCAGCCTCCCAATCATTATCCTGTCTGTGCTCTTCTCTGTGTGTTTCTTGTAAGGACACTTGTCATTGGATTTGAGGAGCACACAGATAATCCAGGATGAGATCTTCCTTAACTTGATTACATCTGAAAAGACCCTTTTTCCAAATAAGGTCACATTCACGGTCTTAAGATCATTTGGTGGAGGATTATCACCATTCAGCACACTACAGTGGCATCTCACAAACCATTTTTGTGAACTATGACTTATTGTTGGGGCCAATAGGTTTCTGAGTGTGTACCTGACGGCTTGGTGGTGGCAGCCTGGAAATAAGGCCAGTCACTGAGCACAGCCATGTGCCAGGCAACGTGCAGAGTCTTTTACACAGTTCCTCTCATTTAATTTTCACAGCACGTCTCTAAATCAAGTACCGCTTAGAAGGGGAAGCCAAGACTCCGAGGGATAAAGTGACTTGGCCAAGGTGGCACCAATAGTGAGGAGTGGACTGGACCCAGGCAGGTTATGACCTCACAAGCAGGGCTCATACCCACTGCTATCATCTGAGGTTGGATGGGATAGACCACAACTTATGGCCTCATGTGACAGGAGGTCCTGTAGGTGACATTCTTGCATAGTTATAACAGTAATGATAACTCATTGTCTAAAACTGCAACAATAATCACAGTTAACAATGATTGTGTTACTACAGCATACGTGTTGTGATACTGAATGCTTTCTGCAGTGACATACGGCGCTGATATAATGTATTAGGTTATTTAATCTTCCAAGCGCCTGTGAGGTAGATAGTGCTATCATCTCCATTTACAGGCTGGCAAAAAAATGCATGGGATGTAATGTGACCACAAACAAAAACAAGGAAATCAAAGGGAGAGAAAAATAGGGTGGGAAAGCTACAGAGACAGAGAGAATTACTAAAAAGAACTGTGTTTCAGGAGGCCCTGGTTTTCAGCGTGGCTCTGGCCCCAGTGCTGAGTGGGGCAGGAGTGTCCCACTCTCTGTACCCCCATCTCCACAGAGAAGACTCGGGGAGATTCCAGCACAATCTGCCCACATCTGAGCACATCACCTCCCTTCTCCAGCATCCCCTCCCATGGCAATTTTGCCCACCAAACGCCCAGGCCGGCAAGCCCAGCTCTGCCTCTGCCTGCCCCCCATGGACCCCATTATTCCTTTGCAGCCCTCAAAGTCACACCCACCTCCCACCCCTGCAGGATGCTCCAGTTCAGGCTTTCATCACCTTACTCCTGGGCCACCGCCTTCCTGGCTGCTCTCTGGCCTTCTGACATCTCCCTAACTTCCTGTTCATTAAATCCATCCTCCTTGGCATTTGACTTCCAGCCATGCCATGCCCCTGCTCAAGACCCTTCCAGGCCACAGAACCCATGTCAAGCTCCTTAATTGTAAGCACAGCGCATGTCACTATCACCTGGCCACTCCTCCCCCAGCCTCACCTCCGTCCTTCACCCTCCCTCAGTCATGCACTGAGCTCATCTAGCACTGACCTAGTCGCTGCTCCCCACCTACAACATGTTTGCACCACAGGTCCTTTGCACATGCAAGTCTCTCTGTTACAAACACCCTGCCCCTTCCCTGATCTCTCAGTTCCATTTCCAATCCTGCACACTCCCTGAGGGCAGGGACTCTGTCTGTTTTGCTCACTGTTTTATCCTTAGACTCAGCCTAAAGCCTAGCTCACAGGAAGGGAATCAATAAATACTTCTGTGTAAATGAATGGACAATTTGAAGCAGCCCTTCGGCTGAACTTGCTAAGTAGCATATCTTCCCTTGCTGTACAAGTATTGTATTGAAATTCCTCATCCCCCTCCCCCACAAGTCTGAGAGTCAAGAAGAGTGGAGGGCTCAGTGTGAAGTTGTAGCCTCTTGGCCCCAAGATTCTCCACAACATGTTTAATTTGGCCTACCCAGTGTTTTCTTTCTTTATTTTTTTAAATGTTTTAATTAATTAACAATATTTTAATATTAGGTGTTTTAATAAAAATTTGAATTAAGCTTCTCTTAAAAATATCAGGACTTGGCCTGAGAATGGCAAGGATGGGCTGAGATTGACTGAGGAGCTGCTGCCCCTTCAGCCAAGACACCTACTGTGCAGTCTCTCAGACACCCCCAGCCCACTTCATTCATCTCTGTCACCTGCCTGACCCCTCTGGCAGGACACACCAAATTCAGCTGGGAAACCCTCCATTTACATGCATATTTATTGGGTCTCTGCGATGAGGCATGCCTCATACAGGACGCCAAAAAAACAAAACCCCAGCACTTAAGTTGAATTAAACCTGCTTTTCTTAGCAAAGAGAGAAACAGGATCAATTACAAGAGTCATAATACCCATGAGATTTCAAAAAGCACAAGCTGTCCAATGTCAGCACAGGCATCCTCATAAGGAGGACAGAGGGCGGATCCTCCAGAGCAGTGCTGCTCCAGCTTGACAATGTGTGGAGTCACCTGGGGCACCTGCTGAAAGGCAGGGTCAGGTGCAGTAGATCCAGGGCAGGGCCTGAGGCTCTGCATTTACAACACGCTCCCAGGTGACAGCCCTGCTGCTGGTCCCCACACACACTTTCAGTAGCAATGTTCTGTGACATCCCTGCCATAGGATAGAGAACCCTGACATGGAGGTCACCCATCTCCTGAGGCAGTTCACCACCTTGAAGCCTGGACAGAATGTCTTCTAGGTCATTCAAGATGTTCTTGGGCCCCACCTCTTGTTTGAAGTCACCACTGGTGTTGCAAGTAGCATGCCCTTTGCTTGGAATGCCTGTGTCATTTTGGCGGGGCAGGAAAGTCTCTAAGCCAGGGACACGCAATGGTGGGGGGCAGGTGGGAGGGACAAGGGGGGTGGACTTAGCTGTTTATGCCTTTGCTGCCCCCTTCTCTCCGCCCCACTCTGCTACTTCCTTCCCACGCTCAGGTGCTCTAGAGGCTTGTCTCACAGGGGCTCAGACAGGGCCTGCTCTCGGAGAAACCAGAAGACGTGGACTCAGTCACAAACCCCAACTTGCAAGGGTGTTGTTTCCAAGCAGCCTTCCATGTTCTTCGGCCAATGTAGTATTTTTCCAGGAGGTAGGAGGGAAAACTTTGCTCTCACACATCGGGGATCTCAGAGGAAGCAGAAAGAAAGTGACACAGGCAGGAAGGGTCCCAGGGGCTTCTCAACCTGAGCCTGTAAACAGGAAGTGCAGGTACACTCGCAGGGATGCCCTGGAGCTTGGGGTGGGGTGGGGGTGGGGGTTGTTCTGTAGCCACTCGGGCTCATTCAGATAAACTGGGGAGAGAATTGTCAGAAACTGAGTCATTCACAGCCCACCCTAGCCTGGCAAGGTCAGATGAGACCAAAGTTGTTGAATGAAGATTTGCATGGACGGAGGAGGTGGATGGCTGTAGGGAGGGGCTGAACTTCCCAGAAGTCACCTCCTGCCAGCCCTCCCCCACTAAAAAGAAACATTTCTCAGGACCATGAAGGGTACAGAAGCCAACCTAGTCCAAGGTGGCTGCAGCTGGGCACGGGAAGCAGGGGAGATGGGGTCCCAGGCCCATCTCGGCTGCCTGCTCTTAGCTTTCATTATGGTCCCGTGTTTTCAGAGTGCCAGCTCCAGAGGGGGCTGGGAGGGTAGAGTTTTGGGACTTGTTCCACCTAGGTCTCCATAAATAGCAGCAGACAGAATGTCCTTTATCAGCTCTTTCCCAGGGAGCAGGAAGAAGATTCTTCTCATCGCCAGATTATAAAAGAAGAGGCTCACCCTTTTGGGAGACAGCCCTCTCTTTCTCCCTGTCCCCTGTGTGGAACACTAAGTCACTGTTCCTTACACCCACCGGGAGGGTCCCCATTGGAGGGCAGGCTGCGGCGGGCGGGAGGAGGAGGTCAGCTGCGGGGAGGACGGTTGCTGCCAGCCGGAGCACAGACATTCTTTCCCAGGAAAGGGGATGTTATGGAGCCTACTGGGTAAACTGGAAATTATTAACCACAGGATGAGTAGAATCAAAAGGGTTGAAAACTGGTTGTTGGCTTTACTGGGAGTTGCAAGCCTGCTAGGGAAGAAAAATATTACAAATCTATTTGAATGTTTTTCCCCCTGAACCAGGAAGAGGCGTTTCCAATAATTCTGTCAAGTAAAGCTCTCCAGTGTTCTTTCCTGCTGGTATTTCAAGGCTGCTTTTGTTATTTTTTCACACAGATGGCCTAGGAAACACTGAATGTATTTTTCTTTTCTTTTCTTTCTTTTTGTTTCCCCCCAAAGAATTTGAGTCTTTCTAATCTGCCTATTTCTTATTTTCTTTCACCCTATTTCTGGTTTAGATAAAGCAGCGGCTTCAAAGGGCCTTTGAGATCATTTATGTAACAGAAGAGTTTGAGGTTCTTTGTCATCATGGCAATAATAGGCCCAGCTCCCTGCCATCGTGAGTTAGTGCCTGGATCTGTGTGGGTGCCTCACACCAGGGCTGCTCAAAGGCTGGTGTGTGTGCAATCCACGTGGGGATCTCAGCCAAACGCAGAGCCTGGTTCAAAGCTCCGAGGCCCTAAGACTCTGTATTCCCAACAGCTCCCATGTGACACCAACACTGCTGGTTCCCGAACCACACATGGAGAGGGAAGGAGGCGCATCTCTAACTCATCAATCTTCATGTCAGCTTAGCAGAACTGACTTTATTAAAACAAGCTGAGGAGCTTTCACTTCAAAAGGGAGGCAGAGCATCCTTAAGCAATCTTTATTCCACCTTTGTAATAGGCATCACTGACATGGCATGGTGGGCAGATGGAAATAAGACACCTGTGGGCAGGACATGGCCAGTCCTGAGACGTCCCTCTGAGCTAGGAGAGAGGGGATCATAGACTTTGGGCTCTGAAGGCAGAAAGGTGAAAGTTTAAATCCCAACTCTACTAGCTAGATGACCTTGGGCAAGTCATGTCGCCTTTCTGAGCCTTTATTTCCCCATCTGTAAAATGGGGTTAAGATCTACCAGCTGGTACAGCAAATGAGAAAGCACATATAGAGCTGTCACATCTGCCCAGGACCTAGTAGCTACACAATAATGGTGGCTATTCATTTACTCAACAAATGTCATGAACACCTGCTGATTTCCTGGTCTGTTCTGATACGATCGTCAGAGTAAAGCCCCCAAAGATGTCCACATCCTAATCCCTGGAAATTCTGAATATGCTACTTTACAAGGCAAAAGGGATTGTGAAGATGTGATTAACTTTAAGGACCTCGAAATGGGAGATTATCCTGGATTTACCAAGCAGGTTCAATGTAATCACATGGAGATGAAAGCAAGGAAACTTTCCTGATCATAGTCAAGAGGGATACAAAGGCTTTGAAGATGGAGGTAGGGGCCTTAAACCAAAGTATGCAGCATCCTCTCAAAGTTAAAAAAAGTCAGAAAATAGATTTTCCCCAAGAGCTGCCAGAGAAACTCAGGTCTGCGTATACCCTGATTTTAGCTCAGTTAGACCAGTGGTGGACTTCTGACCTACACAACTGTGAGATAATAAATCTACGTTGTGTTTTTTTATTTTTAGTTATTATGGGTTTATAACGGTTATATACCGTACATACTCGAGTATAAGCCGACCCCCTTAATTTTACCCTAAAAACTGGGAAAACTTAGTGACTTGAGTATAAGACAGGGTGGAAAATGCAGCAGCCACTGGTACATTTCAAAAATAAAAATATAGACCCAAAACAATTACAATAATTGAGGAATCAGTAGGTTAAATGCTTTTCAATATTTATTGCTAAAGAAAAACTGTAAACTAGCAACAACTTTAAAACTTTAAA
>CAUYPK010142163.1:0-10859 GCA_963574355.1 Loris lydekkerianus | reverse complement strand
TTAGCAATAAATATTGAAAAGCATTTCACCTACTGATTCCTGATTATTGTAATTGTTTTGGGTATATATTTTTATTTTTGAAATTTACCAGTGGCTGCTGCATTTTCCACCTCGGCTTATACTCGAGTCACTGAGTTTTCCCAGTTTTTAGGGTAAAATTAAGGGGGTCGGCTTACACTCGGGTTGGCTTATACTGGAGTATATATGGTATTTTTTCTGAAAGAAGTATAGCTACTCCTGCCCTTCTTTGATTTCTATTAGCATGGGATATCTTTTTCTATTTCTTCATTTTTAGTTGATGTGTGTCTTTATACATGAAGTGAGTTTCTTGTAGACAACATATATTTGTGTTTTGTTGTTTTTATATGCCATCTAAGCCTTTTGATTGGAGAATTAGTCCATTTACATTCAATATTATTATTGATCAGTAAGAATTATTGATGTTGTTATGTGATTTCTGGTTGTTTTGCAGTTCTCTCTTTCTTTACTCCTTCCTTCCTGTCTTCCACAGTGTGAAAGTGATTTACTTTGGCAGTGTGTTTTAATTTCTTGCTTTTTATTTTTTGTGTATCTATTGTAGGTTTTTAATTTAAGATTGCTATGAGGCTTTTTAAAAAATAGCATAATCAATTATTTTAAACTCATGATAACTGTGATTATAACAAACAAACAAGCAAAGAGAAAGCTGAAAATTATCTATACTTTAACACTAGTCTGCCTGCTTTTTATACTTTCTATTTGTGTGTTTTTCTACTATCTCTTAAAAGTCGTTGCACTTATCTGTTTGTTTTTTACTCTTCTTAGTCAAAATACAGGTGGCTCCACATCTATTATTACACTGTTATTACAGCAACAGAGAATTATGTATGTATCAGTTTACTTACTATTATCAGTGAATTTTTTACCTTCAAATGATTTTTTATTATTTGTTAACATCCTTTGCTTTCAGATTAAAGAACTCCTTATAGAATTTCTTATAGAAAATTTCAGGGTGTTGAGGAAATCCCTCAGTTATTGTTTGTCTGGAAATGTCTTTAGTTCTCATTCATGTTTGAAGAATATTTTTGGTAGATATAATATTCTAGGATTAAAGTCTTTTTCCTTCAACACCTTGAATATGTCATGCCACTCTCTCCAGACCTATAAGTGTTCCACTGAGAAATCTGCTGCTGAACATATTGGATGTATATATTGGATGTGTATCTTCTTGGTGTATATATTTTTTCTCTTAATGCTCTAAGGAGCATTTCTTTATTCTTGACCTCTGGGAATTTGATTATTAAATGCCTTGAGGTACTGTTATTTGGATTAAATCTACTTGATGTTCTTTTACCTTCTTGTACCTACTATCTTTCTCTAGGTCTGGAAAATTCTCTGTTATTATTTCTTTAAATAAACTTTTTACCTTGATTTCTCTCTCTACCTCCTCTTTTAGAGTAATAACTCTTGCATTTGCTCTTTTGAGGTTATTTCTGGATCCTACAGTCATGCTTAATTCTTTCTTATTCTTTTTTTCTTCTGATTGTGTATTTTCATATATCCCCCTTTGAAACTTATTAATTCTTTCTTTTGCTTGATCAATTCTGCTGTTCAGAGACTATTCTCCATTATTTTAAGTTGTCAGTTGGGTTTCTCAACTCTAGAATTCCTGCTTGACTTTATTATTATTTAAATCCTTTTGTCAAACTTCTTTGATAGGATTCTGAATTCTTCTCTGTTTTGTCTTGAAGTTTGTTTATCTTCAAAACAGCTATTTTGAATTCTATGTCTGAAAGGTATAGAGACATCACTCTGGGGTTGGTCATTGGCATCTTATTTTGTTTGGTGAGGTCATGTTTTCCTAAATGTTCTTTGTGCTTGTTGATGTTTGTTGATGTGTAGGCATTAAATGGTTATGTATGTACTCTAATCTTCATAGTTTGGGCTTGTTTGTACAGATTCCTCTTGAGAAACCTCTTCAGGTGTTAGAAAGGAATTGAGTATTGTAGTCTAAGTCTTTTATCATTGCAACTGTATTAGCACTAGGGGACACCCCAACCCCAGTAACACTGAGACTTTTGCAGACTCCTGGTGGTACTACCTTTTGGGTTTTGGTAAAGTTATGGGAGAATTCCCTCTATCACCAAGCAAAGTCTTTCACTCTCTTCTCTCATTCTCCCCCCCCCCCCCCAAAGGAGTTTCACTTTCCATGCTGGACTGCCTAGAGTTGGGGGATGGGTGGCATAAGCACTTCTCTGTTGTCACCACAGTTCAGACTGCGCTGGATAGTATGTGAAGTCAGCACAGTCTTCCCCAATGCCTGTGACAACTATTACCTGACTACTACTGGTGTTTGCTCAAGGTCCAAGGGATCTTTAGTCAGCGGATGCTGAGTTTGCCAGGACTGGGTCCTTACCTTCAGGTCAACAGATACTCTTCTGGCCCAGGATAGGTCTAGGAACGCTATGCAGGAACTAAGGCCTATGGTTCAGGGGCTTCAGGAATCTGCTTTGTGCTTTATTTTTCTATGAGCTGAGTTAGTGCCCAAGTTGCAAGACAAAGACCTCTGTATTCTTCCCTTTTTCTCCCCCAAGTGGAAGCAGTCAATACTGCGTGGAGTTGAGAGGGATTTGACACAGGCACTCCCTTGGGTGTCATAGCTGGTGTCCCATTGGGTCATGTGACTCCCAAGTTGCTGGCTCTGAGCCCATTGCAGCACAGGACTTGGCAAAGGACTGCAGTCATTGTAGGCTGTCTGCCTTTCAGATTTGCTCTGAGCCTCAGGCTACTTTAGTCAGCTGGTATCAGAGCTAGCTAGAACTCAGATTCCTAGCACTAGGACAGAGGATTCCCCTCCACCAGGGCTGATCTAAACGGTCCTCCATGGGCTCCAGTAGAATTCACACCTGTATTATGTTTCCCTATGACAGAGCAGCCCTGAGTTCTATTGCTAATCACTTCTTTTTTCAGTGTTCTTTCCCTTGATATTATGTTAACATCAGGTACATATTGTGATCACTTGCCTGATTTTTGGTTCTCATGGAGGTGTTTTCGTGAGTGTATAGTCATTCAATTTGGTGTTCCTGCAGGGGTGGGGGAATGATTGTTGGAGGGTTTTATTTGGCTATCTTGTTCAGCTTCCCTACAATTCTATTTAACATTCAATAGGCAAGTACATTCTTTGTAATATTCTTAAATATTTCAGTGTACCATTATTTTTCTGGTTGCCCTTGTTTTCACTTCATTTCTCATATTACTTTTTAAATATATAGCTCATTTTAAAACTTTCAGTATTTTGCATAATTGTATTTCATTTAATATTATGGTGTTCACAGTACAAGAACTATTGACTAGAATAGGGAAAACCAATAATAAATTCATTAGATTTTTACTTTTTTTTTTTACTATAGAAGCTGGCATTATTTTATTATTTTATTTCAAAATATCCTCATTGATTTCACTATTTTTTGAGGTAATATAATTTTTTAATTTCTACACTATTTTACTACTAGTAGAGATTTAATTGAAGCTGCAATCTAGTCATGTAGAGAAGCCAGCTTACTGTACTGTCATCTTTTTAAGATATAACTAGAATCAGAATCTAGCCCTGTTATAACCAGAATGGTACTTTTGTTCATATTAGGAGAAAACCTCCTTTCCTTAAGTCATGTACATCTACCTGATAAACATTAATTATTAATAAGTACACAAATCCAGGGCAACTGTGAATATGAATGGCATCCCTAGATCTGTACATAACCAGCCATCTTCCCTGGCTCTCTGAAAAACCATATCATACTCCATTTTTTTTTTAGCAAACTTTTTCTGACAAAACTCCTCCAGCACAAAAATAACCTGAAGTAATTAGATATAAGTAATTGAATTATTTGCAACTGAGCCTCAGGTATACTAAGATAAAATAAAAAAATAATTGACCTTTTACTTTTCATAGATACTACTGAGTTCCAGTGAATCTTACTATTTATCAGAATTCATTTTAATCTCAAATTTCTTTTCTAGTAGTGAAGATTGAATGCAGCATTCTAATACTCTTTAGAACAATCAGAGATGAAATGGCATTCTACCACCCATTATAATTTAGTTATTTAAATCTCAAAATTGTGTTACACCTTTTGAGAGAAATCACATCCTTATGATGTAATAATGTAATAATGTCATGGTAATATTTTAATTGTAACAGCCACATTTTCCATGTATAATTTGCTTGATTAGCATTGAAAAGGATTAGACAAAAAAGGCAATTAAGGGTAATAGTAAAAGTTCCTACAATTCAAGAGTTACTAAAATCAGGTGGGCTTTTGGGAAGTGGAGGTGGTAATACACATTTTTTTTTTTAATTTTAAATGAGATTTGTGACCTTTTACAGTGAAGCAAAAGGCCACTTAGTAACCAACTATATGTAACATATGATAAAATAGGACATTTTAAAACAAGCTTTTATAAAGATTATTAAAAATTTTATAAAAGCTATGGGAAGAAAACTTCCAATATACATTTCACCCATAAGCAAAGCACAAAATATTATCAGAAATTAGAAAAAAAAAGGAGGACTTGTATGTGTATATGTATATTTTTATATATTGTGTGTATTTACATATGATTGATAGATAGGTAGATACATAGATACTGTGGTGAAGTTCAGAAGTAGTATTTAGGTTGGCTCTTGAAGTATAGATTGGGTCAACATTCTCATTCATTCTCTCTTTGGTCAAATTTCCATTCTAAAATTACATGGGAGACTTTGAAGGAAGTCTATAAAATATTCTTTCCATTGTCAAATGACCATTTTTTCTACATGCTGGTTTTCATCATTGATAAGTATGATGGACAATGAATGCATATTTTATGCATTAGGGGCACAGTCTTTGAGGTAAGTCTTGGAGATTATTAGCCTATTCATCTATTACCTTCTAAACAACAAGAACAACAAAAACAAAGCAGGGGAAACTAGGGAGGCAACTAAAATGAAACCAGCCACTATTTTCATATACATTTTTACTTTCCAAATGAGGTTGATGTGAATAACAATTTTTAAAATACAACTTAGTCCATGGCCCAGCACCAAAATGTTTCATAACCAAAACTCAACCTAATCTCAAAACCAAAAATTGACAAACTTAAAGATTTCTTCATAAATAAACAGTAGCTAGAAAGCTACAGAGTAAGATACTCATAAATCAAGTAATCCAAATTTTAAATGAATATAATCCCAGTGGCTTTGTTTCTTAAGCAATATATAGGTGTTGAGACTGTGTGCCTAGGTGAGGTTTTATATAGGTCATTACCAAAGTTTTGAGATATACAAAACTCAAGAGACATAAAATCCACACAGAGAGACAAATGAAGCCCCTCGAGCAACACCAATAAGCCAAGCAAGCTGAAACTTGCATGGGTGAATCAGAAAGGACATCGTGTTCCTTGGAAGTGAAATAACAGACCATAACACTGTCTGTCTCAAAACTTCCGTACTGACTCATGTATCCATGGATTTAGGTTATATATAATATAGGCTAGAGAAAAACGGAAAGATCAAGGAATGACTACTCTGAGCAAAAAGAGCCAACTCCAAAATCAGGGGTATGGAATGAGCATAGAATCAGAGCAAAGGCAGCTGTGTTATGGAAATATAATAAGAAAGAAAACCTCCTTCTAACCCAGAAAACTTCACTGCAAATGCAGCAGAGAAAGAAAACAACTTTATTATTTAAAAAAGCTTTAAACCACAATGTAATGCAAATCACAGGTGATTCACTAAAACTGCAAAGACAAAAAGATCTCCCCTATTTATACAGCCACGTACGTGCCGTCCATTTCATGCCTGTTCTCAAGATGAAGACTAAGTAGTTTTCATCTGACTTACCAAGATCACGGTCTCACCTAGTTCACTCGTCACTTCACTTGATAATTGTGATGATTATCTGTGTGAGCTTATTGGCTTTATCCAGAGGAAATTAAACTTCTCCCATCTTTATGACAGGAGGCAGTTTGGCAACTTGGGATGAAGCGGCCCACTTAAGTTAGGCTACTACCTGTCACAGAAAATGGGAGGCCGGTGCTATCTTCCTCAAAGATTGCATTTCAAAGAGATGGTAAATTGGTCCTCAGAAAGACATTCACGTGTCATTAAACAGGTGAGAAACACATTACACTTTTAGAAAGATATTTTAACATACATATTTCAATAAGAAGAGAAAGAATTTACTAGCTTTTTAAAGTAAATGCTCCAAGACAAGAGAAAGGGGAGGAGTTTCTTCTCTTATTTTCAACGGGGAGACTACAGTCTCTTATTAATTTGCATTTGCCCTTAGAGTTGAAATAGTCCGTTGCTTAATTTACATCAGACGTGCTTTGGCTGTATTCCTCTGGATGGTTGGATTTGTCCCTTTGCTTTGCAGTCTCAGTCTGTCTCTCCTCCTTTCTGCCCTCCCAGCCCCCAGCACACTCTTTTCTTCATTCATTAGCAAGTTCTTCCTTTGAATTTGTTGCTATGTCATTCAATCAGGTCACAATTAGCCAGGGGAGCCATTCAATCTCTTTGAGGCAAATTTGCTTACTGATGCTTTATACATTGATTTCAAAGGTTGTCTCTTAGCGCAAACTCATTTCCTCTTCTTCCAAGTTCTTGAGAGACACTCGTAGTAGCTCTACATAAAAAAATCTAACGACACAGAGTTTACCTGAAGTAGTGCAACCCCAGAGCAGGCATTCAGCAAATATTGCCAATTGATTGAGAAACCTCATTAACTGAAAGCCTGGCGTAGCTTCCATTCCAGTTCAACTCGTTTCTGTGTAAAGTTGCATATCGGCAATTACAGAAACGGTTTCCATTTCCCTTTGTTAAAGAAACTAGCAGACTTCAGCAATCAATGACATTACCAAAATAATGACTGCTTTCTAAAATGGAAACATTCTGATTGGCTTGGGAATCATTATTCAACCTCTTGAGAACTTCTTGAGATTTACCTGAGCTTGTACAATCACTTTGCTGTAAAAATTTAAAATAAACAGAAATCTTGTGGCTGAACTAAGACTAGAGACCTACACAGCGCCCAGAGCATTCATCTACTTGATTAGCATGTTCATTGCTGTGGGTTCTGTTACTGCCTTTGGCATTAGGAGACACTCAAATTAACATGCATATGGGATACCTTTACCTTGATTCCTGTAAGGCTTGAATCATCTAAAATTACTTTTGGAAGCAGCTCTGCTGATCTGTGTTCACTGATGTAATAAGAAACAATCACCATTTTTAAGAATAAGAAACCTGGAGCTGCTAAGTTAGTTTGTGCTTCTTGCTTCAGAGGCATCTTCCTCTAAACAATATTGCTTGCTGTGAATAACACAAACAACAAAGAGACGAAATTAATACTGCTTTCTTTAAACAGAACCTAAAAATTAGCAACCAAATGTCATATTTCTACAGGACATTTTAGTAACACAGTTTCTGCAAGACCACTACTAACCCCGTTTATGTATTTAGAAATAAGAGCAAATTGGCTCCTGTTTTAATGTCAAGATTTTGTATCTCCATCAGATAATAAGTAATTTATAAAAAGCCACAACTCCTCAATATTATTTCTATATCATTATAAACCATCTCTCATTTGGTATAAATTTGCTTGAAATTCAAATCTGGCAAAGATGTTTCATAGGGAACAATTTTCCAGACGCAAGGCAGGAAAGCAAGGCACTCCCTCTTTGAAGATAACAAAAAGGCATGGTCTCAAAGTGAGCTTATAAAACAGAAGAGACCTGAAGACAGACCCATCTCTGCAGAATACTAGAACTGTGGGTGTGGCTAAGTGGTTAATCTCCATGAGCCCTAATTTTCTCACACATGTATTTTTACCTTATAGTTGCTGTACAGAATACTGTAATATGGTTTATAACAGTGTGTTAAAGGAAAACACATAAAAGAACTGGCAGATGTTCAATAAAAGATAGCTATTATTATTTTCCTATCAGAAGTTCTATAGTATCCTGTTTAGAGATCACTGGAAAATGACAATTATAATTTGCTTGGCGCTCCTCCCCTGGACTCTGATAGCATAATTTCTGTACCTGGTATATTAGTGCATGCTTTCATAACGAGCTCTAATTTGTTCCTAACACATTATTCTTTTTCTGCAAAAACACCCAAATCATGTGTTAGTCAGATCTGAAAAAAAAATTCCATCAAAATACGTATTCATGCTTATTGGAAATGTTCCTTACATATTCATCATAAGGTAGCACCATTTTGTTTTTGCTCAAAGCATAATACCAAACAACAGGATTATTTCCATGGTGTATATATGTATAAAAATAATACTTTCTAAAAGGGAAAAAGCAAAATGAGATTTTGTCTAATAAAGAATTTTAAAACATCAGTAAGTGTTGAATTTTGCTACTGATAGGGACCTGGAGCCCTCTTACTTACTTCCCTCACCCCTTTTCCACCTCCCCATGTCTTTCACACAAGAAAACGAATATTCAGAAGCATTAAATAATCTTACCTTGATATTGTTAACAGCAAAGTTCAGAATTTCCTGACATTCCATTATAGCATGGTGGTCACTTTCTTCATTATTTGTTTGCATACAGAGCTTCCAGAAAAGATGAGAACTGGCAAGTTTTCAAATTTCAAGTCTATAGATGATACAAGTGATTATAAATATAAAGACTATAAAGATACGTATTTGCTAGTTTTGCCTGCTTGGAACGGATTGCCCTTCTTCTGGTAATAGAACTAATATTTACTATGTTGTCCACTCCACCCTTCTTCGGTCCACGTGATGGCATGGACTGACGTGTTCACTTCTTGCCCCAGGTGAGTGACTCTGGCGTGGCCAGTCAGAATCCATTGGTCAAGAGTGATTTGTTCCTAAATGAACATATCACACATTCTCCAAAAAGACTTAATTGGGACTGTGAATTGTTGAAAACAAAAAATATCTTTGATGTTGCACTTAATCACAAAGATGTAGATTTAGACCTTTGGAGGGCATCAGTAAGAGAGCTTTTATGAGTATAAAACCAAATCAGAGGAAGACAGAATGTAGTGATATTGAATTCTGAAGATAATATCTAAACACCATGTATGAAGTTACTTCTACCTTTGGACTTTTCTATGAATGAAATTTATAAATCCCTCCCTTCCCCCACTTTTTATTTTAAGGGTATCTGGGCTGAGTGTATTGTGAGTTGCAAATGAAAGGAAACTTAATACAAAAAGAAGAAATAAAAGTTAAAGAAATAGAAAGGGGCTATCGTGAGTTATATTTTAATTTTGTCAGTCATAACCAGGGTACAAGGGTAGAATTAAATCTTCCACAAGACTTACTCATCTCCCCCCTTAACTCAGGACTTGCTAAGTCACAAACAAATCAAGTAGCTGCTTCAGGTTAACTTCTTTTTCTGTATTGAAGCCTCAGGTCTTATTTGGGTGAAACAAACTCAAATGTATTATTTCTTTTGGTCTTTAAATTTATTTAACATTTTTCATAAGTTTTTGAATTAAGTAATTGAAATTTAAAATCAAGATATATGCCTTTCAAAATACGTTTTTGATTGACAAATTAATACCTTAGTATTCTGAAATATTTGAACAAGAAGAATTAGAAAAAAGAGGATAAAAATTAATAATGTTATCTCCCAGAAAAATTATTTTTTATATATATTTATAATGTTTTCTATATAAATGTATTGATGTATTTTGAACATTGTAATTTTGCAAGTTTCACTGAGTCTTTTCTGGTCAAAAAAATTTAAAATATTCTTTCAAAACCTAACTTAATCACTCAGGATTGTGTTTGCAATCCTGAGTGCAGGATTGGCTGCACTGGCTCTAGTTATCCTAAACAAAAAAGCAGAAAAGGAATATATGTGAATACAGGGAAACATATAAAACACAAGGAAATCTCAAGAACAGTCATAAAGAATCATCTTCCTTGGTGAATTGAGAGAGAAGAATACAGTGCATAATTTCTTCAAGGTAGGATGAATAAATATCAACTTCAGAACGCTTATCTTTCAAATTCCATGCTTGGAACATCTCTCCAATCTTGCCTCATACGCTCACTATGGTGGATACATACCATCAAGATAATATCTGGTGTTGGCAGAGATATTATCCCAAAGAAAAATTGGGATGCTACTATTTAAAGAAGGGATATGAATACTAAGGGAAGTCCACTATGCTAAGTTTTAATAATTAGATAGTATTCATTGTATAAGATAATATATGAAAATGTATTAAACTAGTCTGCCACTATTAAACACTTAGGATGTCTATAATGTGTTATTATTGTAGGTAATAGTGTAATTAATGTGATAAAAGACCTTATAGTTTTAAATACTTTTTTTTCTGAGACAGTCTCACTTTGTCATCCTCTGTAGAGTGCTGTAGCATCAGAACTCATAGCAACCTCAAAATCTTGGGCTTAAGCAATTCTCTTGCCTCAGCTTCTTAAGTAGCTAGGACTACAGGCGTCCACCACAATGTGTGGCTATTTTTTTTTCTTTTCAGAGATGAAGTCTTGCTCAGGCCCAGGCTGGTCTCAAACTCATGAGCTCAGGTAATCCACCCGCCTCCGCCTCCTAGAGTACTAGGATTACAGGCGTAAGCCACTGTGCCTGGCCTAGTTTTAAATACTTTTTGAAAAAAATGCAAAGGGGTAATTGAAGGAATAATTTGGAGGAAAAAATAAAATATCCATATTGTATTTTATTTTTTTAATTTATTTATTTTTATTGTTAAATCATAGCTGTGTACATTAGTGCAATCAAGGGGTACAATGTGCGGGATTCATATACAATCTGAAATATTCTCATCAAACTGTTCAACATAGCCTTCATGGCATTTTCTTAGTTACTGTATG
>CAUYPK010142157.1:0-43535 GCA_963574355.1 Loris lydekkerianus | reverse complement strand
CATGCGGCTCCCGGCCAAAATGAATTTCGGCTCTTTGCCTCCTATCATTATTTTGTATACTGTGGCTCTTTGCCAAGTTTGGATTTTGTTATGCTGCTTCTGAGGAGGGACCTCTGAGGAGTGATCTCCGAGCGCGTAGTCAAACTTGTTCGCCACCTCTGTCTAGTATAACAGGCATGAGCCATAGCACCAAGCCCCAAAGCCCTCTTTAAATGTTGTATCACTCTTCCATGAAGACTTCTCACATATCCCAGGCTGAATTAATTGCTCATCCTTTATTTTTGTATATTAGTGTGCTCATAGTAGGTGCTTAATTAACTTCTATTTAATTAAAGATATCTAAGAAGAGCTTGCCTGTGATTTCTAAATATATTAAATAGATAGAGGCCCCTCTACCCTTCTGGCCTTCCTCAGGATTGTCAAAGTCCTACATACAAAAGTGTCTATTCAGGGAAAACAGAAACCCCTTGTTTGAGTGTCACAAGCAAATTACTCCTATATATTTATGGTTTATATGATTACGCAATAGAGCTGGAAGATCTTCAGGAATAACAGATTATTAAATCCAGTTAGCTCACTGACTTTGGTAAATTAACTTTTCTGGGACCTGGTATCCTTGTCTGTAAAATGAGTCTGTTCAGCAAGATAGTCTTTCATTGTCCTTCCAGCACCAAGTGGAAGAAAACACAATTCTAAGAACATTTTAAATTGGAGAACATGCTTAAATCAGGTCAGGCTGGATTATGAGCTTTTCCTCTTCTGTTTATTTGATAGATTGATCCATGATACCTCAAGCCTTATTCTTCTACATTGGCTTCCAATCTTTGGGTCATAACTCTATTAATAATTCCCATAAAGAAAATAAAATGTGTCTTTAAATTAGCTGGTTAATAGTTTGAATAAAGATTCTAATGGGGGGTGGTGCCTGTGGGTTCAAAGGAGTAGGGCGCCGGTCCCAAATACCAGAGGTGGTTGGTTCAAACTTGGCCCTGGCCACAAAAAAAAAAAAAAAAAAAAAAAAAAAAAAACAAGATTCTAGTGGGTAAAATGTTGATTGACTGCTAAACTTGAACTCATTTGTATTTATTCACTCAACAATTCTTTGAAATGTATATACCTATTGGGTTATCTTGATCTATCACTTTACTCTCCTAAGGATAATGAGAGTTGACTTTATTTTAATACTGGTTGATGTTTCACTAGAAAATCTCTTTGTGGATAGTTTATCTGGGTTATAATGACTATGATGTTTAGAACTGCAGAGAGGAAGGTGGTATTTTTCTCCCAATTCTAAAATCTATATTGCTGATCACAGTGCTTCTAATTCACTCAATTCATTCAAACTACTTGGTAAAGTTTTTTGAAGAGCCATATCAAGTGCCAGTGATACTAACAAGACTTCCATTCTCTGTTTACAGAAAGCTCACAAGCTAAGAATGGAGACCAGATGATAAACATTTTCAATTCATTGTAAATTGTGACAAGAGGGAGTGAAAAGTATCTGGGAGCCTAAATAAAACACAAATAAATAAAGGGCATTTCATAAAGCTCTGGAGTATTAGGCCAGGCTTTCAGGTGAAGGCCAAGTCCTCCAGAGGGAACAGCAAGCAGTAGGCAGGGGACAGGGAGGTTGGGCAGTTAGCGGAAAAGAAGGTTAGACAGGGATAGCCTGTGACAAGGAGGTGGTGGTTCAGTGAAGGCAACGTGAATACCAATGGAGGAAGGCTGTAAGCTAAGGCTGGGAAGACAATTAATTGTAATTGAGTGCAGATGGTTAAGCCTTTCAGTCTCGCCAAGGAATCTGGATTTCATCGTGAGCGCGCTCGTGATTTACAGAAGTATTTTAAACTGAACAGTGACGTAGTCAGGTTTGCATTTAAGGAAGAATCATAGTTGGTACAGGATAGAAAATGGTTTTGAGAGACCAATAGAAAGGCTATTATAATAATGTTGATGATGGTTGATGAGAGTTGGTAGTGGGATGGAGAGAAATAGATCAGCAGAAAGTACTGGTTGGATGGGTGTAGTGGGTAAGATAGAGGGAGAAGCCCATTCTTAGGGGACTGACAGCGTTAGGCGTATGATGGGCACTTGCTGAATTGAACTCATCTATTTAGTGATTTACTATGTATTAGTTATTTTTCAAAAAGGAATTTTGTATTTAGAAGACTATTTTTTGCAGAATGGTTCTTTTTTAACTGATACAGAGTTTAGAAATACCTGTGTCTTGTACCTGGTCACTTAACAACAGTATCAAAAAGCTCAGGAAAAGAATGTGAAGTCAGTGTGTTTTTTTCTTTTTCTTTTGTCTATTTCAGAATTATCATTTTTTTAACAGCAGGAATCATCTGTAAATTTGATTCCTGCTCATTCCACTGTCAGATCCTAAATAGAAGCTAAACGTTTTGCTAAAACATCAACAGGCAACTGTTCACAGCAACGTAATTCCTTCTCTTTTGTTTTCAGTTTTGACGTGGACAATGGCACATCTGTGGGACGAAGTCCCTTGGATCCCATGACTAGCCCAGGCTCTGGGCTAATTCTCCAAGCAAATTTTGTCCACAGTCAACGCCGGGAGTCCTTCCTGTATCGATCCGACAGCGATTATGACCTCTCTCCAAAGTCTATGTCCCGGAACTCCTCCATTGCTAGTGATATGTAAGTAGAAGGATGGGCGAAGGGAAGAGGGAGCGCCTATAGAAAATCAAGTGAATTTAAATCTAGAGTTGATAACACAAGAAAACCAATGATTTTTATTCAACTGTCTTTCTCTCTTGTGAACTTATAAAAAATAATAGAATTACATAAGCTATATAAAATGAATGGTAGATTTAACTTAAATGCACTGTCACATCGGATAACATTCATTTATTTTCCCAGAAACTACATTATCTGGAAAAAGTGAGAATGAAATTTTGAATGGAAACTAAAATTTAGTTAGTTTATATTTACATAGGACCTGATTTTTAGTTACCCAGCTACCTGGGTATTTTCTAATATTTTAAAAAGCGTAAAACTCACTCTGAAAATCCCTGTAATATTAGAGTGGATAGTATTTTGAATATATTTCAATTGATGTATGTAAAAGTGTTAGGATTGGTTTGCTAGATAATTTGAGGAATTTTTGAGAGGTTTTACACAAATTAGAACAGTCTTTAAACATGAATCACTGGAGGCAAACACAGAAAATTATTACACAGGCTCAGATGTCATTTAAGGCAAGACACAGTTTGGAAAATAATTAAAACCGACAAGCAGGTTTGCAGATCATAGACAAGCTTTAGCTTATTTTTGGAAAACATTCCATTCCGTGTTTACTGGAGGGTTCCTGTTCTTTCTATCTTCAGGAAGCTTCTAGATAGGTCCTCACGCTCACTCAATACCTATGCTGGCATTTGTGGCAACTCTATCTCTGCAGAGAACTGGCCTCTGCTTTCCTCCTTTGGATCTATACATTTGTCCAGAAACATTCACCATCTTCTTATAACCCCATTTCAAAAATACATAACAGGTTGTAATTTGTTTTATAGGAATTTGACTATATGAGGGTGCTGGGGATCTAGTAACATATCATCAAGGTATTGAAATAGGTCTAAATGGGGGTTCTAGAAATGAGCTTGTGTTTTACTCATTCCCACAACTTATAGTTCTTGGTTGCTACTTAATGAAGTCCCCTCTTCTTCATCCTTGAACTACTTCCTTGTCCCGATGGTCATATTTTTAAGTTATTTTTATCCCATCTTCTTAGGTTTGAAATTCAAGGTACTTATTCACACGTAATGAAAATGTTTCTTGAGCAACAATGATGTATTCAAAGCTCCTTAACTATGGGGCAGTGGAGGCCTGGCATTTTAGACCACTGTGATAAAATACCGTGAACATCTGAGCTATTTACAAAGGGCTATGGGAACATAAGAAGAGAAAGAGAGTTTCCCAGCAAAGGGAAGGGTGCAGAAGGTACTAGGCTAAGGGAACAATATTTGCTAAAGGAGAGACACAGATAATCATGACTCAATTAAGGAACAACAATCTGCTTGATGTGAGTAACAAAACACGGCAAGAGAGAAAGAAAATTCAAGTGCAATCTAGAGGGACCCGAGAGAAACAAAGGTTTTTAGTAGGGGTTTGGTATAATCACATTCTCATTTCTATTGCATTCTAATTACTCTCTTGAATGATTGAATACTGAAGGGACTATAAGGAAAGGGTTCGTGTCCAAGTTCACAGAAACAAAGCAAGCTAAATATGATGATGATCCAAGAAGTGTCAGTAGAGGAAAGAGGTTAGTCAAGAGGCAAGACGCTGACAGAATACTGTGTGTGTATGTATTTGTGTGGGGGGCAGACAGTAGGGAAGGAAAGTAAAAGAGAATGCTAATGTTTTACCCTTGAATGAGTAAATAAATGTGATATTGACATGGGGAACAAAGGACAGAGAGTGGACAGGTAATGAATTTGACATTTACATGATGAGGCTGAAGCAACGAGACAACAGTTAAAGTACAAGGACTGGGAGCAATAATAACAGTCCAGAGGACTGAGAGAAATTAGAAGAGTCAGTTAGATTTATAATTACAAGGTCTTTGAGTGACAACTGAGTGGAGTCTCTTATTCAGGTAATAGGATTAGGAGCCCCATGGTTTCAGGAGTGAATTGAAAGCAGAGATTTGAGCAAGTGCGTACAACTGTTCAGAACATTGATGAGTAAAGTGGGGAGAGAGAACTAAGGCTGCCTGAGAGAGAATTAAGTTCAAGACAGAAGTTTTTTGAATTCAGGATCCTTGAGCTGAGGGAAGGCTTCAGAAGACAGAGAGTAAAATTCCATAAAAAGAAGGGTTAAAAATGAATCTGTAGTTTCTGACAAAATATGATCATAAGCTCCAGTGAAGAGACTATTCTTGGGAAGATAGTGAAGAAAACTGTTGTGTTCTTTAGGAAGAACAAAGTAGAAAGAGAGAAATATAAATTTGGAGATGGAAGAGGAAAATGTTTTGAGAATTTACGCATAATCTCTACATTTTCATTGAAATAGAAAGTATAGTCATCAATGACCAAAGGGAAGAGGGATGGGGCAGCTTGAGAAGAAGGAGAAAGGCTAAAAGAACCACTTTGCAGATCAAAAAAGGGATTAGAATAGGGCTGAGTAGAACAGTGAGCAGCCCCATAAACAATGACAAAATATTGAATGGGTGGAGGACCAAGTTGAACATTACCCAGTCCAACCTCATCAAAGGTGAAACAACTTTGGTTTAGACAGAAACAAAAGAAAAACTCATGGTGAATTAGTGGACTCTATTTATATAGCAATGTGTTCTCTTTTTTTTTTTAATTATGGCAAGTTGATTTCAGGATACCAGATTGGTTTTCTTCATACCCTCTACTCAAATTAGTAAATGTTAAATACACATATGTATTTTATGAAAAGCCTACATTTGCTATTGAAATATTACTTTCATTTCTAAAGCAAACTTAAAAGGAGGACCTCATTTTCTTTGTATCTCCAGTTTCCCTGTCTCATTAGACTCACTTGGGAATGACTGCAGTCAGACCGTGATGCAGCTCTGTATGTTGCTGAAAAATAACATGTTGACATGTTCGGCTTTCACAGCCCCCTGGGTATTGACATTAGAGCAATAAGGTTTTCCTTTGGCACCAACTGACTCGTGAAAGGCATTCAGAGCTTCTGTGGGAAGCAAGGTAAATCTAGAATTAATAATTAGTCTTTCGATATTCAATATGATACTGAACGTATCTTCCACCATAAAGGCTTATGCTTCCTCTTCATCTGTCTTCTCCTATGGCCTTGTGTAAACCTCAGTTTTCTCACTTTACCTAACTCATGATAAAGCTGTGAACATTGTCCAATGTCTGTAACTCAACTGTGCTTTATAGAGAATGCCATTACCATGTGTTTTAATCACTTGATGATTTTATATTTATTGTTCTAGTTAAGCGTTACTACTGAGAAGATTTCTGAGGAATTTCAAATACACACAGTACCAAATGAAAGTTTGTGATTATCCATTTGAAGAAGCTGTTTAGAAAAACTTTATATGTTCTTTACTTGTTTAATACATTGTGAAAGTGGGAAGGAGAATCATCACTTCCTAGCAGATTCGATGTCATCATCTCATCTTCTATAAATAGATATCAGTGAAAAAACTGAGGCACAAGGAGAAAGTAAGACTAATATTGTCAATAACAATCATAATACACAGTATGTGTGCATATCACCTTTATTTTTCCAAATATTTTGATACCAACTTTCTCATTTTATACCTTCACCGTCCTATTGATAGGGACTTATGCCATCTTTCAGATTATAGAGCTAAGATCCACTGACCTTAATCTTTTCTTAAAACACAAAATACATTTTAATCATTTCTAGAAGAACAGTATTTTGAGAATGCCATTGTAAACAAAGCACGCTACTATAGCAAAAACTGCTGAGAAACAGAAGTACTTACTGACCAAAGCCAATGAAATTACTTAGCTCTATAAAAATTTGGTTAAGAATAAAATAAAAGCTCTGACATGTAATAAAACAAATACACAACCAAGTCTTAGAAAATATATATGAGTCGGGGGGTGGTGCCTGTGGCTCAAAGGAGTAGGGCACCGGCTCAATATACTGGAGGTGGTAGGTTCAAACCCGGCCCCAGCCAAAAACTGCAAAAAAAAAGAAAAAAAAAAAAAAAGAAAAAAAATATATATATGAGTTTATCAGACTAGGCTCAACTCAGAACCTAAAAATTAGCTATATAAGCCAGAAGAGAAAGTTCCTGACAGCTTCTGCTCAGAGACCAGTCTATTAAATATAGATGATATAGTATCAACTTACTTCTTTTTTTTTCTGAGACAGAGTCTCACTCTGTTGCCCTGGGTAGAATACCAGGGGTTACTATGGTGTCGTAGCTTATAGCAACCTTAAAACTCTTGGGCTCAAGGGATCTTCTTGCCTCAGCCTCCCGAGTAGCTGGGACTACATGTGCCCACCATAATACCTGGCTATTTTTTGAGATGGGGTCTCACTTTAGCTCAGGCTGGTCTCCAATTCCTCAGCTCAGGCAATCCACCCACCTCAGCCTTTTGACTTAATTCTTAAGAAAAATAAAAAAGAGAAAAATGTTAAGTATTAGCATGAATATAATAAATACATGAAAAATAAATATGAACTACCATTGATAGTTAAAAAATTTTATAACAGTAGAAATACATAGGTAACAGAAGGTTGCCCAAGTGATATCATGAAGAAACATCAAGGAAATTACAGAATAAATAGACAGTTACATTTTTTTATCTCTCAATATTTCAGCTTATGAATAACAGTTACTTCTATTGTTGCATTTTGTCCAATAATATAGTATGTATATCTAGAAACATACAAAGATATGAAATAATGCAAAGATGAAGAGGAAAATTAGCAATGAAAAGAAAAACAGAATTTAGTCATAAAACCATGAATTTATTAAATATAAGCTACCTATTAAACCACTTAAGTTTTTAGAAAATTATTCAATTCTCCTGGATAACTAACCCTCTCATCCCCATCCTCTGCTGAATGAACATTAACATATAGACTCCAAAGATGACCCGAGCAGCTCTTAGTCCATAATGACGTACTTCACTCCTACACACAGTATAAGGAGTCGGGGTAATGTGTGCAGAGGGGTAAGGAGGAGGAGTGAGTGCACTCAATATGTCATAGTAAGCTGGGTCACACCTAGGGGAGAGTCCACTTGTCCCCATGCACCATACAGACATTTAGGACCTTATTGATCATTCCGTTGGAGTGTGCAATGGGGGCATTCTCCCAGTTAGTGGGCAATATCCCTAATCCCCCAACCCCAAACTTCTACTCCCTTTTTAGCAGCCCTCACTACTGGGCCTGTGATGTGGCTTTTTGGTCAAAGTCATTCTCCCTCATTTCTTTTGCCTATCGAGTAGAAGAATGATGTTGTGTCTAGTCCTGACCTTGAAAACAGAAGAAGGATTGCCTGTATATCTCTTCATGTCTTCTACTCCAGGTTACATTATTCTTCCTCGGTCTTACTGGGGTTCTCTCTAAAAATCTAATAAAAAAGACATGTTGCATTACAAAGGTTCTAGTTCTCGCTGGAACTACGTGAAAAGTGTGAACCCCCTCTCCCAGCTACATTGCAGATTTCAAAATCATATCAATTTGCTATTTAAAAGCTTTCTTCCATTAACGAAACACAGAAGGTATCATTGCCAAATAGTCCTTTCCCCGATTCCTGGGTGTTCCCAACTGAGAGGGAACTCACTAGCTCTATGGTGTAGGAATAATGGGACTGGGGCCAGGATTCAAAAAACATGTACTGAGACACCCCCAAACAACACAGGGAACTCACATGAGTGCAAGACATGAAAGGGGTCTTTTAAATTTTCAAGAGAAACACAAAAACATCTGTCAGCCACCTGAAAAACTAATAGCTTGAAATAACCCCCAGGTTCAAATTTAGATCATGACATTCCTTTCTGTGACATCATCTCTTTTTAAAACTAGGGTTTGGTCAGTTGTAGGGTCAAGAGCAAATGCTGTGCAAAAATCGATGTGCAACAAGAAGAGAGGCAGTGTCCAATCCCGCTCCGTGGTGAGAACTTTCAGAATACACAATAGTTGCTACGTCGTCAGGACCATAGTACACAATAGTTACTAAGTAGTCAGGACCATACCTCATTACAGTATATGATCCTAATTAATAATTGGAATGATCAGTTATTTCTTTTGGCAAATGAGTGCTGTAAAAAATATTGAAACATTAGGTATACTAAGAAGTGAGAGAGTTCAGTGCATCTTACAAGGGTATATGTGAAACTTAGTAAATGTAGAATGTAAATGTCTTAACACAATAACTAAGAAAATTCCAGGAAGGCTATGTTGACCAGTGTGATGACAATGTGTCAAACGGTCTATAAAACCAGTGTATGGTGCCCCATGATCACATTAATGCACACAGCTATGATTTAATAATAATTAAAAAAAAAGAAGTGAGAGAGTTTGATAACTTCTGGATGAGGGTATTTGCTCATGTTCTAAGGATTGAAGGTGAATCGTATTTCTGTGTGAAGAGATATTTTGTTAAGAGAAAGAAAAATAACTCAAAGTCATGAACTTTCTGGTATACTTTAAAGTGGAGAAGTTATCTTGTTTTTAATTTTGTTAGGACTCCAGGTAGCCAAAAATCTTCTATTATTGTTAAAAGTGCTATGATTTTTGTTAATGATTGACCAATCTTCTTCAATTCCTATGAGCTGGCCACTGTTAGAATTATTATTGTGGAATATTGAGGTAGACATTAACCCTAGCTACATGTATTAAATTCCAGGAAGTTCATCGGCAGAATATTCTAAAATCATTATGTACTAGAATAACTTTTGACTACCTTTAAAAAAAAAAATCTGTTTCTTTCACCTTTATTCAGTCTCTGAGGGAATTTTATTTCTGACCCCCCTCCCAGAAAAAAACAGAAGTTCAATTAATACAAAAATAATACTTACATATTAGTTAAACATGCTTCTTCAATCCTTGGATAATTTAAAGTACTAGCTGAATGCACAGTTTAATATTTCTAATCTCACAATTAAAAAAAAAAATTAAGTTAAGAAATCTGATGGGCTGACATTTTGAATGATCATGTTTTTAATGCACAGGTAAAAGTGAAGAGTCAATTTTAACATGTTACTGTTGGGTAATGGGCCAGCATGTCTGGTTTCATTGCACTGTGCTCCAACCTTTCAAAATAATGCATTAATTAATTTTTGTGTATTAATAGCTCATGGTTTTATCACTGTCAAAGGAATGTTTTTCGAAGGGCAACATCTACTTTTTTAAAAAATGTGAGGAGAGGAAATAGTTTAAAAATAAAAGCAGCTATCTTACAACCCCTGAGACATCAGATTCCTGCTAAAAAGCAAACTTGAATTGGCCTTGGTCAAAGAAGAATTGGCCTATTTTTCAGCATATCTGAAAAGAACACAACCTCTCAGAGCAATTTATGAGTAAAATGAAGTATTTAAACTAAAGTAACTAAACTAAGGAAATCTTGAAGACTATCTTGAAAGAAGCACATTAGTACTATAACCTGGATGGTGGTCTCAGTGCAGTGTGGCCCTGAATGAAGGAACTGTTGTTAAGAATTACTGACTCTCCCACCCCTTGAAATTTTTAGAGGCAGATGGCCATTGCAAAAGAGGTTCTGGTTCAATCAGCTGTGGATGTTGCACCTGGTGGTCTTACCTGCTTTCTTATTACAAACCTCTTCCCTTTATGTATTAAAGAAGACTAAAATAAAAACCATGGTCTGGTGTATTAAAAGTAGAAGTTTTCTATACTTTTAATCTTGAAAGTTTAGCAGGTGGTGTCAGGCTAGGAGAGTTGAAAGCATTCATTCCTGTCTTTATTTCTTTTTTTAATCCTACATAGAAAAAGAGACTTCTCCAGCCAACGTTGAGATTGCTTTATAACTATTATACTTATTTTCACATACACATAAATCACTTTTTTGTTGTTTTTTGTTTTTTTAAATAGTCTCATTCTGTCACTCTGGGTAGAGTGCCATGGTATCATCATAGCTCACAGCAACCTCAAACTCTTGGGCTCAAGCGATCCTCTGGGCTTAGCCTCCTGACTAGTTGGACTACATCCCATCATGATGCCAGGCTATTTTTTTCTGTTTTTAGTAGAGACAAGTTCTCACCCTTATTCAGGCTTGTCTGGAACTCCTGAGCTCAAGTGATCCTCCCACCCCAGCCTCCTAAGGTGCTAGGATTATAGACATGAACCACCACGTCCAACTCACATCAATCACTTTAAGGTGTTTTTTTTTTTTTTTTTTGCTTGTTTTAGCTCCTTAATGAATTGTTCTCAGTTTCTCCTGGGTCATATAAGGAAAAATAATTGTATTTCTAGAACAGTCATGTAGTAAGTTTCTTGAGATAAGATATACTGGTGACTATCACTAAATCATTCTTTCTAAATCCCTGTAATATTAATCATTCATATGTGCTATCACAGGTACGTATAGAGAGAAAACCTCACAGAGTAAGGATATAAGACAGTGGAATATAAGACAGGAATATAAGCTTCATAGTGTGATTCAGATCGGGTTCACTGAACAAATATCCCCATGTTTGTTACCATATAACCACCAAAGCCAGTTTTGTTTGCTTGGCTGGTTATTTTTTGTTTGTTTGCATATTTGTGGCTAGTGGGTATGATATTAGACATAACAGGGAGAAAATATTATAGAACATTCTATTGCAGAAATAGGATATTATAGAAATTTTCTATTAGGTAATACTGTTCTAGAGCCTAGAATATTTACCTCCATGTGGCTTCAGAAAAGTCTGAATCCATGTGAGCATACAGAAAGTAGCATGATCAAAAAAACAGCATTTAAAGCTTGGGTTCAAATCCACTGACAATGTGCAATTCAATGCCGTGGGATCTTAAGATTTCAAAAACACCTGGGAGACTGACCTAGGGTTACAACTCTTTATTTCTCCAGGGAAAATACATTAAAGAGAAAATTCCCACAAAAATATATACACAATCATTTTATTTTTAAAAGGCATTTTTGCTTCAGGGAAAATCAGATAGCATGATCTCAGAATAAGAGAGAGTTTTTCACAGGACTACATACAGCTTTTTAGAACCTTGCTCCCTGGTGTGTGTCTGCTCTCACTTTGACAAAGACCAATGAGCATTCTGCCAGACAAGCCTCAGAACTGAGACTGGCCTTTGGAAAACACTGCACCCTGCCACTGGCCAAGGGTGTGACTGCCGATGACTTAGGTTCACAGAACCGAGTTCTGTATCCTAGGGTGGGGACATGAGCATTCATTCAATGCAGAGTGGTCAGAATCAAACACAGCACGTTGGCACAACACTGTGTGTGGCATATAGCAAGCATGAAGAATGCAGATTGTTCTCCCCTCTATTTGATCAAAGGTTTCCTTTAATCTACTGAATCTTTTCACCACATGTAAATCTTTAAAACTGTTCCACCAGCTGTTCCACCGTAAATCTTCCCTAGGAATGTATTCTGGAGAAAAACCAAGAGGACAGGGCTACTGACGTTAAGAATGGGCTTGTCAAATAAGACAGACTATGAAAGAAGAGCTTGTTCCTAGAACACAAAGTGAGGGCTCCTATGAACACCTGCCTGGCAGCTCAGCCCTTCAGCCTTCCTCCTTCCCTTCCCCGGAAGCCAGGCTGTCAGCCCAGCTTTCATGTACGACCTCA
Organism: Loris lydekkerianus; assembly: GCA_963574355.1. Classification (NCBI taxonomy): domain Eukaryota; kingdom Metazoa; phylum Chordata; class Mammalia; order Primates; family Lorisidae; genus Loris; species Loris lydekkerianus. The sequence continues at coordinate 31,268 of CAUYPK010142157.1, read as the reverse complement.
ACGCTCCTGGAAAAATCCCTCTGTTGTATTGGTTTTCATCAAACAAAATAAACTAATTTGCTAAGTGGATGTGTCTACACAGATGTGGTAAATGCTTTTTAAATTATTGAAATTAATGAAATAAAGAATCATTTAGTCAGCTTCCACACACACAAAAAAAAATTGGAATTCCTTTGGTATATTATTTTGAACACAAGATTGTTCCATCATATAACATATTTGAAGACCTTTTTTCATCTAATAAAGCCATAGTTTCTCTAATAAAGCCACAGTTTTTCTCTTGTGACAATTAAAGAGATTCCATTTCAGACTCAATAACTTTTTGCTTATGTTGCCTAAATTTCTAACTCAAGGCCGAGCTTGTTTTGTTTTATAAGTCACCGGTAATGTGTTGTTTTGCTTTGGTTTAGTTGTATTTTTATTTTATTTTTGCATTGATGTGTAATTCTTCTATTTGTCGTCTGTAGCACATCATGAAATGGTATTAATATTCATGAAATGGAAAATGTATAAAGAGTAGGCATTGTTTGGCACATGCTCTGCATGATAAATGCATTGCAAGTGCAGAACTGCACCATGTTTAAGCACAGTTCTATGGCCTGAATTTGAATCCCGACTTCATCCCTTCATGGACACATGATTTTGTGTCTTTCTTGGGCCTCCCTTCTCTAATCCACGGAAAGAATATAATAAGACATCATCATTGTAAAGGCTTGGCATGTAGTAATCATTTGAAAATATTTTTAATTTGAAAAACTTATTATTGTTTCATAATGACAATTACCTATAATTATTACCATTATTATGTACAACTTAATTGGATATTTCTTCTCTGACTTTTAAAAAGAATTATATTGAAAGCTTGCTTTAAGAAATAAAAAATAATAGTAAACATATTATAAAAGCTCCCGTTGCTAAAAAAAAAAAAAAAAAAAAAAAGCTATCAAATCACTTTGCTGGACATCATTGAGAGATTTTAGACGAACAGTCTGTTAGGAATACACAATTTGGGGTTAAAGAAAGAGTAAAAGTGCAGAAGATAGCTCATTTCCTCACTAACTTAAGAATTTAAATAGCCAGGTGAGCATTCATCTGTTTTTATGGAATAGGGTATTGGCTTGTCTGTTAAAATTGTGGAAAGGGCTAAAATTTGGTTTCTCTATTTGTTTCTCTAGTATGGTGCTCTTTAATGCCAAGGTGCTCTTTAAATGGGAGTAAACGTTTCAACTTGATGACTGAGAACTACATTTAGGATTCTCAAAAGCTCCCGGCGAAGTGGCCTATACAGATACACACACATGTGCCTTAGAGTTTGACGCTGAAAAATTTCAATTTGGAAGATATTACCTCATACAAGACGAAATAGTTTTAATTTTACTCTTATAGTAATTTACATTTTCTTTGATTCTCAGAAACACGTTGCTGGACACATGTTTCCTTTAGTAAATAGCTCTTGAAAAAAATGAAAGTTTTGGTAGTTGTGATTTTTCTTACAAGGTTTTGTCTTAAATGGGTTACTCGAATCCTGAGTGGCAATAGCTCCAAAAAGGAAAATCGCATTCACTTGTGACTGAAGTTGGCTTTGTTATATTAGGAACTTTATTCCTGGGGGTTCATAATTAGAGGCACTGTTTAATTTATTTGGACTTACAATAGAGCTAGTTCCAAAGAAAACTAAAAGCAATACGGAGGATCTGTGTCCTCAGGTGAATCTCATACCCAATGAAGGACAAGTTTTCCTGTGTTTTTTGTTTTGAGATTACGTAGATTACTAGAAGTTTATCAAAAATCATGACGCCTCCTTCATAAGTAATTTAAAATAGTTCATTATATTCTTCAGTGTGATATTTATAATTTGTCATAATGAACATTTGGGGGAGGAGAAACAAACCATCTCTTTTAAATAATATCTATAGAAAAATACAATTTTGTTTTGCAAAATGTTCTGGGTAGTCAAATTTTCCAGAATAGTTTTATTTTCTGAAGTTACAGTTCTATGATTTTAATTTAAAAGGGTGGTAACATAAAATATTCAACTTCAGTTCCCATCAGTTCCCCTTGAAGCCCAATTTTTCACATATTGTGTTAATATTTAGCTTTGCTTGCAAGTGTTTTATCAAAATAAGTATGTTTCCATTAATAAATAGCTTTCAAAAGAATGAATGATTAATAAATGAACTGAAATGGATCCAAATAATTCATACAATTATTTCAATGGCTGTTTGTACCCTCACATTAACTTGAGAAAATAAAACAAATAAATAAATGAATGTAAAAACTGAAAAAAAAAGAAAATAAATTGCTGTTATTAAAAAAATTACTTTAAAATAGAACTAGTGCTTACATTTTAATACAATTGGATTTCCTGAAAAACGTACAGATTTCCAAATATGGACTGAAATCATTAAAAATGCTCTTAAAGAATAAAGACAGGTGAAATTTTTCATAATTTCTTAATGCTTAATGCTAAAAGCGGGATATTAAATTGAATATACAGTATGATTCTGATTCTGTAAGACGTCATGTATTTCATTAAAGTTATACAGTAACACACAGGTGCTCACATACATTCAGAAGGAAAATGTTATCAAGAGTTATCTTTGGGTGGTTCTTTAAGTTTTCCTATATCTCCCAAAGTTTCTAGGATACAGATATAACTTTACAAAGATCAAGTGCAGTGTGCTATGCATGTAATTGTTTGTTATAAATGTCCATGGTGAGTTGACACGGCTCATCTTGTAGCTAAATCTTAGGTATTGTCAAATAACCCAGGTTTCTAGCAACATATTTATGTGCATATTAAAAATTAGGACATATTATAGGGTGAATTGATAAATGGATGATAGTTTTGAGTCTGAGAGAAGAAAAACTCTATTATTTCAAAACACCAGTTAACTATATATTTATCCACTTCCTAATCCCGTGGGCAAACTCCAGAGGAAAATATCTTTCTAGCAAAAGTAGTGAAGCATAGAAGATCAAACCCTAGCCCCTGAGTCTTCTTCAAAGGTCCTATGCACAATGATTTGTCTTGCTAAAATGTACAATGTAAGATACTCAGAAGCAGCCACCAATACTTGTAATACTGTAGAATACTGGTTTGGTAATAGTAAAACAGAGAAAGGTTGCCCCCTAGTGCAACCTAGTGTATTGCAACACAATCTTGAAATGAACTTGTTTATGAAATTATATTTTCACACACTGATGTTGATTGCACTTATTTTTTAAGTTGACACAGTCTTTTTCCTATTTAAGTACTGAATAGTTTACGGGTCCCAGTGAGGTCTCTGGATAAGGGCTGGCTTTTGAATTTCTTTCTTTCAGTTTTTGTCTATTTTTCTGGATTCTTATTACACAAGGAATGAAGGCAGAAAATAAAGTGGTGAATAATACAGAAGCAGAAAGATGACAGAAGGTATGGAAAAAGGAGTTCTAGGCTCAATTTTCATTTATCTTGGGAAAAAAAAAAAAGAAAAGTCAATAGCTCACTGTTGGGCCGTGTGCCCCCTACCTCCAGTAACACTGGAGCAGAACTCAGCAAGTCCTTCTCTGGGGTCAGCCCCTGGTAGCCAGGGCAGGTGACTGAGCACACACCCCCCCCTCCACATCACAAGACTCAAGACCAGTGTGACACAGAACTTCCACAGTGACCCACAGTGGGTTATCCTGTCTGTTCTGGAAGTTTCTGCTCTTGTACTTGGCTGTCACTGTTTCCTGGGTAACAGTTTCATCAATCACATCATCACAGAAGCATACATACCACTTACATACGTGAATGCACACATAAATACATATGTACTATATGATGTGACATCACCCTCCACCAGGGGATGACTTACTGCATGGAATTATAACCCTCCTACCCCCACAGCATTTAGCTAAGGTGCTTATAAAAGTTCTTTCTTGGGAAAGTTGTTCAAGTGAAGGATCTCAGGATCATTTTATTTTATAGACTTTTTGGGTATGCACGATTATTCAACTCATTAAAACTCACACATACTGTAAGCCAAATGGTATATAATAATGAATCTTCTGTTGATCTTAACTACCAGATCAGTTTTTTAATTTTTATAAGCAAATATGGAACATGATTAAAAGATATGTTTGTATTATATTTATCTTCTTCTAAGGACAAATAAAAACATAATTTACTTGCTTTATTTACTTGTGACAGTACAACTGAAAAGACCTATTTAAATTTTGAATTGAGGACTTAAAGATTTTTACACTTAATCTTAGCCAAGAGGCCAAGAAGTGATAGATTTTTGAATTTTATATTTCTATTAGGTATATATTTAAAGATAATGGAAGCATTATATGGTTTTGAAAAGATGGATAGGATATAACTTACTTTTTATTGAAGACAGCTGCCTCTAAAAATGTTAGGAATCAGTTTACTGTTAGTAAAATGAGACAATCTTGAGATATTTGGCAGAAACAATTTCTGGGCAATTAGAAAAAGTGACATATCTCTTCACTAAAATTATAACTGTCTGTCTCTGTGTTTTGATGGAAAGAAAGTGAGACTGGTAAATTATGTTAAATATTGTATATTCTAAACATATCTTTTTTGCAACACTTGGAAAGTAAACACAACCAAAGAAAGAATTGTGTTACAATAAACATGCAACCCTTTTGATTGATTTAAATGATTCAGATCCAATAGAAAGCTTGTAAAAACTTAGGGGATACATTTTCATCGATTTATTTTATATTGATGATATACCTCGGTCAAGATGACTTGGTTTTGAGCAAATAAACTTTGTAGTTGAGTAATTATAAAGAATGAAATGAAAGAAGAGACTGCATCATGGGACAAGATCCAGATTTAATATGACTCTAATTTTAGCTTTATGAACTGCCTCTAGTCCACTTTGTAAATGGGATGTCTTCAGCTGGGCCACATGTTGAAGCAGGTTGATTGTTTTATGCCAAGAAGAGTCAACACAGATGCTGTGCCTTTTCTCTTTTTGTGTAATATATCTCCCACAATGAGATAATGATTTTTAAATAATATTTTTTATCTTAAGAATCATCGAAGTACCTTCAATGCTATATATGGGACATATAAATATATTGGAGTCATCTTTCAGTTTTCTGACACAGTACCCAATTAGCTGATTTGTTCATGCCTTATAAGAATGTTTGGCTTCAAAAAGAGCCTTCAAAAAGGTTCCTTGTATGTGTATGTGGAAAGTTGTCCAATACTGAAGTGATCACCCTGGATTTTATCTTCATGTTTTTTGTTTTTTAAACACTAGTGCATTTGTAATTGTTTCTTCTGTTTTGTAAGAGTTAGGAAATTGTTTCAAGACAAATTCATGAGTGAAAGTATAGCCCTAAACGTTGCCTATGTCCAACAGCCAGAAAGAAAGGTCACATGGGTAAGCCGAGAAGAAATTTAGGTGCCCAACCCTGGGCATCCTTTTGAAATATGCCATGTAGTTTTAACCTCCCCACTTGAAATGTCTGTAGTGACTACTCTCCTCTTTTTCTTTTTATATTCCATTTTCTTGTAGCCTTTTTTAAAAAAATTGTTTTTAAACTGTTTCTATGAGTCAGACAATGAAATCCTGAGAAAGGCCCATCACAGTTGTGGCTGTGCAGCTTCCTACTGGGGCGACTCAGTGTTTACTTCCTTAATGAATTTGATCAGCAGTTTTCTCATGGGCAAAGTATGAGTGGTATTTCCAACCTTGCAACATTGTTGTGATAGTTTGTGATATTGTATAAAAATGTAAAGGTTATGAGAGATGACATTCTTTTTACTTTTGGAAATGTTTGAAATTTTTCCTAAAATTTTTATTTATTTATATACTTATTTATTTTATTTCAAAACCCTTACTGCCATATCTATCTATCTATTTCTCTCTCTCTCTCTCTCTCTCTCTCTCTCTCTCTCTCTCTCTCTCTCTCCCCCCTACCATTGATTTAGTTTAGCTTTTCCTCTCCTTTGCCCTATAATCTGGTCTCCCTGATTCTAGTTTTGTCCCTTCTGTGTCCTCGGTCCTTTTCAGGCTTGTCACAGGGTTCAAGAGTGCTTCTTAGCTATCAATTTCCTGAGCCTTTGCAAAAAGACATTACAATCTAAAACTATTCACTAGTACTTATTATTATAACTAGTGTGTATTGAGCGTTTACTATGTGGTAAACACATTCTTAGCACCAACAGCGTTGACTTATTTAATCCTTGAACAATCCTCTGTGTGTGTGTACTATTATCTCTGTTTTATAGATTGGGGGGAAAGGTTTATACGCACACATAGACCCATCAGTCTGTGACAGAGCTGGAATTCCAGCCCATGCGTCTATCAGAAAGTAAACTCCGAGTTCTTTGCATGCTGAGCGAGGGCTCTGTACTCGGGGCTCTTGCCTTTGCCGCCTTGCGTGGCTTTCTCCAGCATCGCCGAGCGACTCGCCCGAGCTCCCCATCTGCGCAGTATTCTGGGTCACCCAGGGTCTCCCCTGCCTCCTTGGCTTTGTGCGTTTCTGCCGGCCCCCTGTGCCGCTTCTCGGTATGCCAGGCCTGCTCCGGCTGTGGGACACTTCCCAGGAAAGGTCCTCTCTGGGCATGGCCTCAGAAAGCCTTCTTGTGATCAACATCCTACCTCTACCGTTCATTAGCTTTTCAGGCCTTCTGACGTCATGACTCTCTGAACCTTAGTTACCTCCTCTATGAAACCATCATTAAACTCAATGTCCAGCCTTCTTAAAGTCTAGGCTTCTGTGAATAACCTCTACAAAGAAGAAATGTCCCTTGAAAAATGTGATTTTGAAACTAAGTGGGGTACAAAATAACAGGCGCTTGCCTTTAAAGGATATTTTTACCTTTTCAGGATATTTTTACCTTTTCTTGCTCTGACTTTCACATTTTTATTTTCAAGATACCTGATGGATTTGGTGATGAGATTAACAACTGGTCTAGCTATTAGAAATTTATTTGCTAACATCACCCACCCTCTCCTTGGGCTGCAACATATCTGACAAGTGTGGTTTTACGTCACTTGGGTCCTTTTCAGATTGTTCCCGAGTGAGCCAACATTTCAGTTGCCCTATTATCAGTGAGAGTCAGGTCCTGGATATTTACTTTGTAGAGTAACTCCATTCACTTTTGAGTAAATACCTCTGGCTAGCTACATCAAGAAATGACCCATGGAGATTCTGGAAATCCTCATCTTAGATTATTCATGCTAAGAAATACCACCAGACAACCCTGGGCCCCAGTTTCTGACTTTCCTCAAGCAGAACATTGCACAACTGTCCTTGCCTTTCCCTGCCCCTCCAAGACACGTCATGCTGACACCTTGCTCCTACAACCCTGGGCATGGTGTAACTGAGGTTGCTGCAGCAACAGCACACACAGTAACATTCCCCTGCAAATGCAGTGGCTGGGATGGGAGTCAGTTGAAAAGTTCCAGGGGTTTTTATTAGTGTATGATGCAGTCCCATGTCATCTACAGTTCCTAGGCTGTCCAAGACTTACACAGGATGGTGCGGAACACTACAGGCTAGTCACCTCCAAATGCGAGATGGTCCAGCATCCTCTTCCTGAAGCCACTGCAGTTGCTGGTTCCTTTCACCGCACCCTTTACTAACTATCTACAATATGAGGTCACAGTCAAACCCAGGCCCCTCTGCTGGAATTCCATGTCTACTGTTGCATATCCTGTATGCTTAAAAAGCAACAGTGACCTTGGTGGATGATCAAGAAGCCCTTTTTTTTTTACCCAGGGAGTTGGATAATGGTTGACATTCCAGACGACATATTTTCAACCCAGTTGCTGGAAAGAACATGTGCTGAAGAATAAAGATGGAATTACTGTAATTCTCTATGGGAATTTGTACAAGTGGAACTTGCCATTGAATGTTGATCGGAGGAGGGCGTAGAGTTGCTGGAGACTTCTAACACGGGATTTGGTTTCTTTTTCAGACATGGAGATGACTTGATTGTGACTCCCTTTGCTCAGGTAAGCACAGCGTGGTGATGGGCAGGTTCCTCACAGATATGTAAATATAATTTGGGGGATGACTCCTGGTTCTAATTCAATTGAATTTTAAATCAAACACAAGCATAAATACAAATTCTGTGGTTTGTTCAAATAATCCAAAAGCAATGCTAGAGAATGTGACTTTGGCCATATTGATCTGTTTCCTATAAACCCATAGACACCAGAAATAGCTTTGTTTCAAATAACAGATTACCTAAGGGATATACTTAATTGGGCCCACACTTCCTTCACTGACGTAAGCACCAGAAGCAGGAGGCTATATCGTGGATTAAATTACATTTAGTAAAATTAGGTACATGATCAGTGCTTGAAATTCAATAATCCAGTTCAAGCTGATACCTTATTTGCTCCTTTAAAAAAAATCATGTCATTTGTAAGGGATATGATTATGTTTATTTATTCCTTTTAGTTATACACTTCATGAAATATTTTAGCCACATGACAGGTGTTAGAGAGCCATAATATGATCTGGAGTATTCTGGAATGCATGTAAAAGGGTTCATGGCCGGATACGCCATGAAAATAGGATAGCACCTCTCAACTGTAGCCACACATTAGATTCACCCAGAGAACTCTTATCCCCATGGCTAGGGCTGCACCCCTGGTCAGTTAAATCCCAGAACTTGTGAATCAGATGCAAGCATCTGTATTTATTAAAGGCTGCAGCATTTTTCCAGTACGCAAGGGAAGTTGAGAGCCCCTGGTACAGACCAGTAGAGACAGAATGGGATGAAATTGATTCAAACTAGGACAAGAAACAGACTTTAAGCCAACACTGACTGATAAGTGTTAAATATTGAAATACAGATAATGCTGTGAATTATAAAAATTATAACCAGGGCTAGGTCATAAATCGCTATAGCATCTTAGGTAACTCAATTAAATTCTCTGGGCCCTCTTTTTTTCCATTTGGTAAAATTAGAGGATTGCCAGGGAGAAGGATAGTCAGGCCCCAGTTAAACCTTTTCTCTCCTGCTAACTAAATAGCCTCGAGGAAGTCACTGAACTTTTCCAAGTCTGGTTTCTTCCTCTGTTAAATTCCAAGAGCACCTCTCTCATAAAGTTGTTAAGAGATTAAAGTAATATGGGGCTTATAAAATGCTCACCACAATTTCTAGAAAATATGATATTTAATGAATTTTTATTGTTGTTGGTTTAACTATGCAGGGATAAAATTGCTTTTTAATCTCTAAAATGTCATAATAAGTACGGTTTTTTAAAAATAATAATAGCAGTATTTAATAGTAGGATTATGTATAGTTCTACTTTTTAATATTTCCTGAAATTTTTTATTGCTATAAGTCAGATCAAAAATTTAATAATTCATATACAACGTAATATGTAATAGTGATTTTTTAAATTAATGCAGGCAATGTATAGATATTACCACCATGTTTTTCAGAAGATTAATGTCTTATTTGCTTAAGTTTTTACTGGAGGTCATGAATTTTTTTAATACCAGTATTTCCATCTCCAAAAACTTTATATTCATATGCATTAATCCTATGATAGCAAAAGCTTATAAAACTAGGGATTTTTAATTGATTACTACTGAGAACTTAGAATTCTACATGTAAGAGCTGTGAACTAGGTGGACAGATAAAATCGGACAAATCAACATAAATAGCCATCTCTGAACTTAGAACTAATTATTCCAACTTGAGTTATTCAGATAGCTTTTTTTACTTCTGACTAAAATCTCGAGGTATTATTGTAGGCAAAGCATATCTAAATACATAGAAAAAGTTAAAAAATTATCTGTATGTGATACCTTGCCTTCTGCAAATGTATTTATTAATCTCTACCCAATATGTTAACAAATTTGATCTTCTCCCTGCCATCAATGCCTTAAATTCTAAGGAAATCTAGTCTTTTACACGATTAGACATTTTCTATAGTGTACCTAAAAATCTCCAAAAAAAAAAAAAAAACCTAATAGAATTTCAGTATACTGGGAGCTGGCAAGTGTGTATGTGTATAAAATATCATTTAGTCTATGTTGGTGAGCTATTTAAATTAAAAAAAGTACCCAGTATTCTGAAATTGGAATTTTGAATATAAATCAACTATGTGTAATTTACAGGCATAGCTGATGCCTGAAAATAAGCTCATAATATATTTAGAAGACGTTGATGAGCTGAGTGACTCATAGCACCTTTCAAAGGGTCATTAATGCCTCAGAGATTGCAGATTGTTTTTAAGCCACTTCATCACAGTTTTTCACCAGTGGCCTTTTAATGGGGTGTAAGAGTTGAAAACCCCTCCTAGAATTTTTTTTTTTTTTTTTAAGTCTGTTAAACCTAAAGAGTTTCACCACTGATAGAACGTCTCCAGGGAGGCAGTTAAGACAGAAACCCCAGTTAGCACCAGTTTGCCTGATACAACCTTGTCTGCAGCCTTGCTGGGCACAACTCACACATTTTATTGCCCTAACCACTAACCCCTCTAATTTTTTTTTTTTTTTTTAAATACAGGCTAGAACACTTACTGTTTAATGCTAAATATTATAATCCTAAAAATATAAGATGTTTTTGTCATATGATGCAGTGTCAACATTATTTGGCCTGATATAATTGCTTTCTCCAATGCACAGTAAACAACGGACTTTAGACAAGTCACGCAGGGAAATGTGCAGCCAGGTAGTTTGAAGAATTGTATCTTTGCCCAGCATGCTTTAGGCTTTAGAATTTCACACTAAATTCTGATGAAAAAGCACCATGCCTCTCAAAATAAATATTTTTGCATCAAGAGTTTAGGAGTACTGGGTGTCCATGAAGTTTGTGCATTTTAAAATTTACAACTATTATAAATTGCACGCTAACTTTATGGACACCCTGTATAAATAATGAGCAAAAAGAAAAAGAGTTTTTTCACAATTCCAAAGCCCCAAACTACCGCTATTGACATTTACCTTTGATCCCTTTAGATTTATCTTTCTGTGTGTATTTTCCTTTCCTATGACTTCCAAAAATGGCCTCCCACTGCCGAAAGGGGTCAAAGGTCTTCAGTCAAGATCATCTTCTGTCTCTTCTTGAAACCCCTTTCTGTATTCCTGACTGATCTCTAAAACATTAAATGATCCCTTCTTGTTCTTTCCAAAGCAAGATTTCTTGTGAAGAGAATAAAATCCTAAATTACAGGAAAAATTAGGCAGTTATGCAAAGGTATATTCCAGCTTGTTGGCTGGGCTAAAAGCCTAAAGGAAGTAGAATCTATGATGAAGGAAAAACCAGGAAACACCCAAACATTATCCTGGATCCCTAGAAGTCCCTGACATCATTCAAGCAAAGGAGATATGCCTGGTTTGAAAATACAGGGTAGAAACAACCACATCATTTTTCATTTACTCTAAACAAAATACACGGGATACCTCTAGAAAAAAAAATGGAATAGTTATTAACACTCTAGGACATTACCAATATTCTTTAAATGTTCCTCTCTCTCTCTAACATTTTACCCAACCACAGTGTCTCGGTGGCCTCCTTGCCAGCTACTAGAGAAGAGACATCTCATTTGAGTTGGTTCTGTTTTCCTTTCAGAGTGTTTTTTAACCTTCATAATTTCAAATTGCAACTGGCATCTTCTATGCATTAAGTTCTTTTCAGAGCAAACCTTATCAAATTGTCTATATTCAACTGTTGTTGATGTAAAAAAAAAAAAAAAAAAGCCAGAAGTTTAACTCAAACATAACCTGTAAAAAAGGTTTTCTTTTCAAACAAAGTGGCCTTTCTAAGTAGTCATAATTTGACTCCTTTTTTTTTTTTTTTTTTTTTTTTCCTGGAGGCAAAACTGAGGTCTAGAGTCGGTCTGGTTCCACTTCCCTGGCTCCTGCGCCGCCAGTGGCGCTCATGGGCTGTGTTTTACCGCCATCTTCCGGCGCCAAGTGTGTATGGCATGAAAACCTGTCCTCAAATCCATTTCTTAAAATCTCTCTAAGTTTAGCTAGTTGATTATTTATTAAAGCCCACATTTTTTCTGCTATTTTCAGTGAATACTTTTGGTTAACAAATGTATTTCTCATCATTCCCAAGGTATTTTTGACATTGACTGATTACATTTTTTCTTGGAGGGACAGAAGAGAAAGAAATGACTTTGAGCTGTGTGGAAGAAACCTCAGGGACTTTTTTGGTTAGCAAGCATTAAGAAGTGAAGAAAATCTTAGGAGCATTAAGCTCTGACTACAGTTCTTAAAGAGCTGAGTTCAGGGGGAATGAGGGCTTCCCTAGAACAAAGGCTAATAATAATCAAGTCTTAATTTAGGGGGTTCAGTAAAGTTTCTAGTTCACCCCCACAGCCTGCAGTAACCTCCCTCTTTCTGTCCTATGATGCCAGTGAGAGCTTAAAAAACTTAACCCACGTATCCTTATGGTGAAGACACCGAGAGTCAATGGGAAAGGCTCACAGCAACACCCCTTTATAAGATTTATCTGGAACTTTTATATACTTCTGTCAGTAGCATATATTTAATTTAGCAGAGTGCAAAAAATAATAGTTAATGCTGAACAGAAAATTTACAAAATACTGTTTGCCCTACCACACACACATAAAAACCCAATGATCTAATACTTGCACACATAGCAAATGATGTATCTACAAGATTGTTTACTCCAGCAATGTTTGTAAAACTAGATAGACAACCTAAAAGTCAATTGTTAGGGGACAGGCAGCTGAATGCCTGAAGGAAAGGCTGGCAGGCAGATTTCATTTTTCACTTTTTGTTTTGAAATATATCATACGTACATGAGACTGTGTTATGTTGTGTAAAGTATAAAGCCCAATACTACAATGAACAGCTTAAGAATTAGAATCGTACAAATATTTTTAATGTCCTCCGAGTGTCCCTCCCCAATTTTATCTGCTTCCACAGCTGCTTCTCAGAAATGACACAAATTTTTATTCTTGTCTTAATTATTATAGGGGATACTTTTTGTGTTATACCCTTCTGTCTTGTTTAAATTCTGTCCCATTTAAAGAGACAGACTATACAGAAAATGAGTAAATAAAATGTAAATTCAAAAAACAAAATGAAATCACATTAGATTAGGTTAGTTAGTATATTGGATGTTTATTATAACAGAGGCAAAAATTTCTCTACAGAAAATTTTCCTTTCATGACGAATGTTTCCTCTCAAATGAGCACAGAGCAGGAATGACCTGCAGTACTATTTCTATTTACCCCGTTGTCAAATTTAGTAAGCTTAACTATAATGTATTAGAATAAAATTCTCAGAATTCTGGGGTTAAAATTTCTGCCTAGGAAAGGGATCAATTAGCCGGTGCACTAATCCTATTTTAAATTCTTTATTGGTGTGTTCGATGCTCACTTCTTAAACCACAAATTAAGGCTGCATGATTTAATGACAGCGGATCATTTATCCGATTTTCTTCTGCATCATTCAAAGATTTCATGCCTAATGAAAGGCATCGTGGTCTGACGTCAGCAGTTGGCTATTTGAATACTCCATCCCAGGCAGCATGACCTTTCAGGGCTGTAAGTTGTTTACATGTGATAATGAGCCAGGTTTTTCCAGTGACTGAGTGAATCATGGTTGGCTTCTTCCGAAGCACCATTAACTCCTTCAGGGGAAAATGCTGTAGGTCTCTGTCCCAGAGCACAAACAGCTCCCCAGAGACTTAGAAATTCATGTCAATTCCAAAAGAAGAGTTTGAGATCTTTTTGTCTTAGAAAAAAACCTAGACTGACTTTAGTTTTGGTCTGTGCCAGATGAAAAATTCTGAAAACAGAACAAGAACTATGGAGCCATTAGAAGTTGGGGGCCTCCTTTGCATTATAATGCTAGACATTGAGGCAGTTCCCAGGTGCATGCAGAATCTTTAATTAAATGTAATTCTGCCAAAATGGGCTGATACTCATGGAGGGCATTCTCTTTTTCAAGCACTGTGCTTGACACCTAACCTCTCATTCCATATGCATGTCGTTCCATGAGGTACACCTCTCTATCCCGGTTTTCCGGAGAAAGAAGCTGAGGTTCAGAGAGGTGATGTAACTTGTGCACGTTCACACACTGAACGTGTAACAGAGCCATGCAGTCTGGATTGTTATTCAGTGCCTGCCAGGTCACTTGAAATGTATGTTGTAGATAAATTTAGTGTTCTAGTTGTTACCCAGATTACCTATAATCCCACCTAACATAGGTTCCACCCTGGAGAAACTTGCCCCTCTAGAAGGAAGTGGGGCATAAAGAAAGAGATAGTGTCCTGGAATTTCTCCCTCCTAGGCTTAGTTTCAATTCTTTGCCCACTTTCTAGTTGCAGTTGGAGTTAGAAAAAGGCAGAGGCTATCAGAGATAGTGCCACCTGTGGGTCCTGCCTTGTCATGTGTGGGGACATACTGTGTCTTTGTATTCATTCATTAAACCAAATTTTCTTGAGTAATTTCTGCCTGCTGGACACTGTGCCTATGGGGCAGCAGCCTTTTGTGTGAGAAAAACATCCCTAGGGCTTCTTATGATCCTCTACTCAGATAACCTTGGCAAAGGAAAAGAATGTTTGTTTACTGGCCACCTGGCAAAGGTGGAAAAACAATTTAAAATTCACTTGATTTACTGACTTGTATTTATGTGATTTCCTGGTGAAATTTTGAAAAGAATTTGGGAGAAATTTTGGGGTTGTTTACCCATAAATAAAGACCTTTTTAGTATTTCGTATGTCATTTCAAATTTGCACAAAATGCAATAATGCACTATGTAAACCACCTGGGGTATTATCTTGGTGAGTAAGAAATCGAGGAATACTGTGGAAGATGTTGCTACTGTCACCATATTCATACACAACAAGGAGAGATGTCTGGAAAATCCTTGTAGTCTAGGCTCTCTGGATTTCATATGGATATGTGCAAACTACACTAAATGCTGGGAGATTCTTTAGTGCTGTATGAAACTAAGTTGCAAGCAATATCAAGGTTTTCTTAACAAACCATTTTTGGCTGGATTTAAAATGGCCCCAGTTCAAGATCTTTAAACAATCCTTTTTTGTTGTAGGTCTTGGCCAGCCTGCGAACTGTACGAAACAACTTTGCTGCATTAACTAATATGCAAGATCGAGCACCTAGCAAGTAAGACATCCTTTCTCCCCACTCCTTTTTAACTAAACTTTTCAGTAGAGTTTTCTGTTTGATTGAACTCAAGGCACTAGATCAGACTTCTCTGTGCTATTGCCATGTTATCCAACCACGCATACTAAGTCATATGATGTCCTGTTAATTTTCTATAAATACTTCATAGTGATGGTTCTCATATCAGAAATGAAGCAGTATGACAAATAAATACGGTGATTCCATCTGTCAGAAATCACCTGGCACGATCACTTCTCTGCCCAGTTGTTTATACTCATGGTAACTTTAGAGTTTTGACTTACTTCATAAATTCACCATGGGCCAATACTCTCATCAAACCTTAAAGTCAACTCAAAGTGATCCTCTTAAGACGTATTACTTAGGGAAGTGCCACATAGTAGCAAAAATCTCTGATTCTCCTGCTGTTATTGACACTAAGATCAGCAGCATTCATGGAGCAATTAATAAAATTGTGAGTTAGGTGATAACGTGGAAAGCACTTGAAAGAGGCAAAGCTGAGATGGGAAATGATTACAATTTAGGGGGTTCTGATAAAGGTAACGTATCTAAAAAGAGAAAATTAATTTTACCAGATTAAATAGAGAGCTGATTTACTATTATGAAAATGTCTATTAGTTTTTTATTAAGTCATATACACACAGATCATGAATACATTTATGCACATGTGGGGTACAATGTGTTGATATTTTTTATATAATCTGACGTGCTTACATCAAACCAATCAACATAGTTTTTGCCTCATTTACTTGGTTATTGTGTTAAGACATTTATGTTCTACACTGGACAGATTTGACCTGTACCCTTGCAATATGCTCCATAGGTGTGGTCCCACTGTTTACCCTCCCTCTATCAAACCCCCCCCTCCCCTCCCTTCCCACCCCATTTCTCTCCTTCATCCTGGGGATAGTTGTGATCTATCTTTCATAAGAAAGTGTGAGTAAATATAAATTGGTTTCATAGAAGTACTAAGTACATTGGACACTTTTTCCTCCATTCTTGAGATACTTTACTCAGGAGAATATGTTCTAGGTCTCTCCATGTAAACATGTAAAAGAGATAAAGTCTTCATCTGCCTGGGACCAGATGGCTTCACATCATATTTCTACCAAACCTTTAAAAAGGAACTAATACCTATATTACTTAACCTTTTCCAAAACATAGAAAAAGAACAAATACTTCCCAACACATTCTATGAAGCAAACATCACCCTGATCCCCAAACCAGGAAAAGACCCAACAAGAAAATAAAATTATAGACCAATATCTCTAATGAATATTGATGCAAAAATATTCAACAAGATCTTAGCAAACAGAATCCAGCAACACAAATCATACACCACAACCAAGTGGGTTTTATCCCAGACTCTCAAGGCTGGTTCAATATGCGTAAATCTATAAATATAATACATCACATAAACAAATTAATAAACAAAGACCATATGAGCCTCTCAATTTATGCAGAAAAAGCTTTTGATAATATCTGGCATCCTTTTATGATCAGAACATTTAAGAAAATAGGTATAGAAGAGACATTTCTTAAACTGAGAGAGGCCATCTACAGCAAACCTACAGCCAATATCATATTGAATGGAGTAAAATTGAAAACATTTCCACTCAGATCCGGAACCAGGCAAGTTTGCCCACTATCTCCACTGCTTTTTAACATTGTAATGGAAGTCTTAGCCATTGTAGTCAGGCTACAATGTCAGTCAGGCAAGAGAAGGCAATCAAGGATATCCATAAAGGCTCAGAGGAGATCAAACTTTCTCCCACTATCTCCACTGTTTTTTAACATTGTAATGGAAGTCTTAGCATTGTAGTCAGGCTACAAAGTTAGTCAGGCAAGAGAAGGCAATCAAGGATATCCATAAAGGCTCAGAGGAAATCAAACTTCACTCTTCACAGATGATATGATCGTATACCTGGAAAACCCCAGGAACTCAACCACAAAACTCTTAGAAGTGATCAAGGAATACAGCAGCATCTCAGGCTACAAAATCAATATTCACAAATCAGTAGCATTCATATATGCCAACAATAGTCAAACTAAAAAAACAGTCATGGACTCTAATGTCTGTTAATTTTAATATCAACTCCAAAGAATTTTCCAGTAGAAAAAGGAGATGTAAATCAATAGTAAGAGGATATGAAAATAAATTTATTAGGAACTATAACTTATGTAAGTACATAAAATTTTATAGTAATTACTATTTTAAAAAAGAACATGAAAAATCTGAACTTTCCATTCCATAATTCTATAAAGGACCTCCGAAATTCACATTTTCCATGATCAAAATAAGCTCTGGCTTATGATTTCAATACTTCCTGTGGTAGAAAAGGGGTTTTAAACATTAATGTAAATGCCACATTGTGCATAATTGGAATGGACTCCAGAAGTTTCAGTTGATAGTCGCGTGTTCCAGGCAATGTACGTTTGCGGTCCTGTTCCCTCCACCTAAACACTTCTCACCTTCTTCTTACCTTCTTCATCCACTGGGTGAAGTGCAAATCATTCCTTAGATTGCAACTTAAATCAAGTTTCTTTGAGTGCATTGCCCCTGACATTACCCAACATAAAACCAATACTCACAAGCCCCAAACAGGGCCATATGCCTTTGTGTCTCTATCTGGTTACAGCCTGTCTTAATTCTTCTTTTCCCACCTGTCTCTCTTTGTTCCTGTTGCCTGTCTGTCTTATGGGATGCTCTCTAACACTGGCCTTTCCCAGTGAGTAGGGGTTGTGGATGGTTGATACTTGCGCTCCTGGTGCGCAGCATAATACGAATAATCACTCTGCAAAGGATTGCTGGCCGAAAGAGTAAAGTGGCGATTGAACATGTGGAAGCTAAGGGTGTGATTTGAGGCACATGTTCATTACCGATTTGTTACTAATTCATGCTGTTTGCTGTGTATCATGGCTGTACAACTACATGCCAACCTCAGTAGTCCCTTGGAGCTTTTGACATTTGATAACTGATAAGTACAGTTAAGCCTCTGCTCTGCAGGAGAAATGAAATTATTGGTTGTCGCTCCCAAAGTTTTAGTCTCAAACTTTATGCAGGAAATTGAGGGTTTTGTCTTTAAAAGGCAAACAAGAAATTAACTCCCTTTCCACTTCCTTTAGCTATGCAAGCAAACAGTGGACCAGACAGGGGTCTGATGCTGGCCCTTTGGCCCTAAAGAAATGAATTGAGGCCCATTCTACACATGACAGACGTTTTCAG
The DNA here is from genome assembly GCA_963574355.1 of Loris lydekkerianus. Taxonomy (NCBI): domain Eukaryota; kingdom Metazoa; phylum Chordata; class Mammalia; order Primates; family Lorisidae; genus Loris; species Loris lydekkerianus. The sequence continues at coordinate 12,940 of CAUYPK010142157.1, read as the reverse complement.
CTGATTTCACATGACAGACATTTTCAGATGATTAAACAGATTAAAATGGAGAAAGGGAGCTAAAGGATCATAGCAAATAAGAACTTACGCCTGAATCTCTGCCTGCCTGGTGATGCTCAGAATAACATTGAACCAACCAGTATTATCTGGTGGCCTCTATGTAAAGGCCAGTGTGGTCTTCATTATTATTATTATTATTTTTATCTATTCAGATTGGTGCCTTCTTTACTGATTCAGACCAAATCAGCTTTCTTGGGTCTCTTGGGTATCAGATTAATAAGATTCAGTCTACACACAGCTAAACTCTGTTCTGTTCAATGTGAGCAAAGTGGATGTAACTTTGGCTTATCACGTGATGACCCTCGGGGTATCAGAATTTCTCCTGCTGGGCACTCTCGGTGCCACTAGAAAATTTCCAAGCTCACCCTTGGATTTTGTGGAAGGGATATGCTACCTTGTACAAGCTACCCTTTCTTTCTGCTACAAGAAGAATGCCTCCAAAGTCCGACCTCCGAATAGGTATTCAGACGCACATCGCTGACTTCTTAAAACACTGCTGATTCCTAACACCTTGCTCTTTTTTTGCCTTTGAGGTTTCTTTTTTAATCCCAGAACTGAGTTCTGGCTCGCTCATCACTGAGTTATTGATGCAACCATGTACTATTGCCTTGCTGTTACCTGGACGTGGGACTCCTGAGTGCCACTTCTCATGTGACTGATATAAAGAGGAAATAATTAGTAACAAGTCAACTATTTGGTTTTCCAAAGCCATAGAAAAGTATAAAAATATTCATTTGAATCTTTCCCAGACAAAAAGTGAATGTTTTCTAACTTTTATAGAGCAAGGACTAAAGAGAAATAATCAATATATAAATTGTTTGAATAACAAACTCTTAGCAAGAAGATCACTAGCACTTCATAGACCAAAGCTATTCCAGAGCACCAGTTTAAAATGGTAATCTCTGGTTTCATCAAATTCCAATACTCTATTTTATAATAAAAACTAAAATAATTCAGAAGTAAATTTTGTACATTTTCACTCAGATACAAATTTTAATACCAAACTGATACCAATAAATGTAAAAGCAGTTACAGGGCGCCAGAGGCTGAGCAGAAGCAGCGAGAATTTACAAAATCCCAGACTGATTTTTGGAAGTTGCCCACAGCCTGGCTCGGAGATTCATCATGTCAGCAGGCAAATTAAAGGAGGCTGCCACCACCTACACGTGTAAGGCTGTCCATTGAGGTTCCACAAAAGTACCCTAAAGATACGGTGACAGAGCAGAGCACAGGCCCTACAGTCACATTACGGTGGTTCAAATCTCAGCCCTCTTACTCTGAACAAGATTCTGACAACTCAGAGTAGTAGTCAAAACAAAGTAGCTTTGTTTTCCTTGTTGGTAAAATGAGAACAATGAAACTTCTTACCTCAAGACTTGTTGGGAGGATTAAATAAGATAATTCTTTTAAAGTGCTCATTACAGTGAGCACTTTAAAACACTTAATCAGAGTTTAACAAATTATGTGAAAAACAATATTATATATAGAATGTCCATTAAATTTTTTTGAAATACAACTTTATAAAGTTGTTATAATTGGCAGCTTTTAAAATCTTTAAAAATACTGTAAGAATAGATACACCCAAGGGAAGTCTTCAAATTATTTGAGTTTTTTGTTTTTTAGAGACAGTGTCACTTTGTCACCCTCAATAGAGTGCTGTGGTATCACAGCTCACAGCAACCTCCAGCTCTTGGGCTTAGGTGATTCTCTTGCCTCAGCCTCCCGGGTAGCTGGGACTACAGGCGCCTGCCACACTGCCCAGCTATTTTTTATGTTGTTGCAGTTTGGCTGGGGCCGGGTTTGAACCCTCCACCCTTGGTATATGGGGGTGGCACCCTACTCACTGAGCCATAGATGCCACTCAAATTATTCGAGTTTTTTCTTTAGTGTTTCTACTCATGGCTAGCACTTGAGCAATTACTGTGTGTCAGACACTGTAATTGTACTTCTTAAAACACTGCTGATTCCTAACACCTTGCTCTTTTTTTGCCTTTGAGGTTTCTTTTTTAATCCCAGAACTGAGTTCTGGCTCGCTCATCACTGAGTTATTGATGCAACCATGTACTATTGCCTTGCTGGAATATAGGATATAGTCTTCTGGAATAGAATGTGGAACCTGGCAAACATCTGAAAACTTCAAAAAGGATACAAGATAGAATTATTCAAGTATTTTTGGTTTATAGTATTTGTAAAGTCTCTACAGTGTCTATTTGGACAAGTCATTAATAGACCCCTCTAACAAATATATCAGAGATGTTTCTTAATATAATGGAATGGAAGGAGGTTAAATAGCTTCTCTAATTATAAGATAGTTTATAATGAATCATTCACTTCTGAAAGTGGACAGGGTATCATGAAAATCTATGCCAAAAATAAAAGTTTATTAATATTGTATTAGGGAAAACTATTTTAGATTGACTACTTTTTCAAATTCAGAATATTATATTTTCTCTGTAAACCCTGGATTATAGAACATGATCAATCAATAAGAATTTCCTCTTATATCATGTCCCTGTGACATGTACATCAGTTTTATTTGCCCCAAAGTCAACACCATGAGACTTAACAGTTTCCGTTTTTGACACGTATGATCTGATCCATAGTACACAGAGCACCTAAGACTCGACTGGCTGGTCTGAAAGAAATCTCTATTTGCATGTCCTAACTTAGAAATAATGCTTTAAAGTAAAACGCCGTATCTGAAATGACTCAGAGAATATTCAAATTAACAAGCATCCTATATTTACTGCATTGTATTTTTTTCTCTCTTTGTCAGAAGATCACCCATGTGCAACCAACCATCCATCAACAAAGCCACTATCACAGGTAAGAAAGGTCTGAGACCTTATTCTCCACATGTCTAAGAGGAAAGAGTCACTATATTACCATCACCAACTGTATACTGTAATAAGAAAATTTTAAAGGAAGGAATTGCTTCTTCTCTGGATTATTTTTTCATCATTGATCTCACAAGCCATCCATTTAAGCTGCTACTTGGAAAATCTCTAATGATGTACAATTTTTTCACCATTTAACTCCGTGCTCGTACCCAGTTTAGTGTCGCTCTGAGCATTTGTATTCGGAGAGATTGCATTACCTTCCAAATGTTTACCATTTTGCTTCCATGCTTATGCTATCAGCATGATATTACTATGTGGCAGCTTAATTTAATGAAAGGGAAAGCATAAATAAAATGGGTACCCTCTTGGTTAATTAATATTCCAGTTGTGCACAGGAAGGAACATTGTTCAGTAGTCCTTATTAGGACCCAAAGAGCTAAAGATAAATTTAGTTTGAGAAGGGAGAAAAGTTAATGAGAACCAAAAGAAGGGGACCCATAGATGTTCAGAAAAAGAAAAGTAGAGGAAAGAATGAAGGAAGGGGCATACAAATAAAATTATCCCAATTCCTATTAGATGCAGGACTTGACCTCAACTGAAACAAACATGGAATAAATGATCTCATTTTGCTGAACCTGAAAGCAAATTGCACTCACTTAATCATTTCTTGAAACCTCAACCGATTTATTAAAGTAATTGCCTGGGAAAGAAAACCTATTCTTTTAAAACCTAGTACCAGATGAAAATTAACATATTTTCCAAATTGGAGCAGTCCTTCACTCATGCAGGTGGTTTCCTCGAGCTCCAACCCATAATGTGGTAAGCAGCTCCTAAGTTACCAGTGAGTACACTGTCCTTGAAACTTAATTTTATCATATCCAGTCAACTGCTTGAGTTGTGGTCGCCATATCAGAGTTGATTCTGGAACAGCTGTAAATGTCTTCTTCTCTGAATAGCTATCAAAGGGGATTTGTATTGCAATAAATATTACATTATTGGTTCTCTTTTCCATGTTTTTCTTTCAAAATCTTACTGGCGATGATTTTCAATTGTCATTTCAGAGTATATATATAATTTACCAGTTTTGCTCTTGACATTGATTAAGAGATGAACAATAAAATTTCTTAAATAATAAACAAATTGTTTGAGTAACAAATTTATTCTTCAGAAACTCAAGTTCAACATAAATTAGCCCAAATTCAGAGGGAGGTGTGGAAATGGGTCTCCCTCTGTCTCTGTACAGTTTCCTGAATATTCTGAGAGATGAAAAGGCCCACTTCTGTGAACATGTGCCTGACTGAACAGGGGCCCCTACTGAACAGGGGTACCTGCTCTGGGCACCAGGTCTGACCCAAGAAAGAAGGACTACCCTCCCTCATTTTTGTAGTAAGATAAGACATTATAGTTTGAGCAGAATGCAGTACTATTTGGTTTCTGCGAGCTTTTTTAGCTTGAGGTCACATATGACCTGGCCTCACAGGTGGAGCAGCATTCTCTCAGAAGAGCAGCTTCAGGTACCAGTGGAGACCATTGTGTCCAACAAGAGATGGTTGGGTGCTTAGTGGTCAGGACAGCTGCCCAGATGCCCAGGACAGCTGAGCATGAGAGTGGCTACACTCAGAGGGCACAGACCTGGTCTTAAGCACGTATGAGAGACCCCATAGAGGCTCTCAGAAATTTTTATTTATTATTGAGGCCCTGGAACAGTGGGGCCTGTGAGCTACTGAAATTAAAACAAATAGAGGTTAATATGGTCTCTTTTGTATCCAAAAGCTCCTGACCTAAGGCCTAGGGATGGTGGGGCTATAGAAACATCTTGTCTAGGAAGGGAAACTAATGAACCTCTGGTCACCGCACAGCGCAGTTCGGCTCATCACCAAGCTCAGCAGGAAATTAACTGATGACAGAGGAGAAGTCTTCTTTCTTGCCCAAGCACAGCACAGAAAGGTGGGAATGTGGGATGAAGACAGGGATGGGGAAGAGGACAGTCACAGGGGAAGGTTCCTCTCCCTGAGCCCGAATGGTAATAATGATGATAATGGCGATTTCAGTGTGGACCTAAGATACTCAGGACAGGAGATGCTCTGCCTTCCCTCCCTTGGCAGCTGACTGCTCAGGCCCCACCCTCCAGGCTCCCCACTCCTGTTGTTGGAACCTGGCTCGACCTCAGCGGTAGTCCTGGGAGGCCTGGGCAGCTGAAACAAGTTCATGGGCACCTTTAAGATGAATATGGTAGCTTGGCGCCCGTAGCTCAGCAGCTAAGGTGCCAGCCGAATACACCGGAGGTGGCGGGTTCAAACCCGGCCTGGGCCTGCCAAACAATGACAAATCCAACAAAAAAGAAAAGAAAAGTAGCCGGGCGTTGTGGTGGGTGCCTGTAGTCCCAGCTACTTGGGAGGCTGAGGCAAGAGAATCGCTTAAGCCCAAGAGTTTGAGGTTGCTGTGAGCTGTGATGCCACAGAACTCTACTGAGGGTGACATAGTAAGACTCTGTCTCAAAAACAAAAAAAGAAAGAAAAAAAGAATATGACCTTCATAGAAATTTGGTTTAAGGTCAAGAACAATCTAGCATGACAGGTAAGCTCTTGGCTGGTCCAAAGAGCTGCACAGCTGCCCTTGGGGGGTCAACTCCGTAGAACATAATGTGGTATCCCTAGCATTGTACCCAGTGGGTGCCCTGGCTGTCTCAGACTCAAGCGGTGCTCTATCATGATGGCTCTGAGGCCCTTTCTGTGCTGTTCCCTCATCTGCACCATGGTGAAACTACTTCATCTGAGTAGGTGAACATGTGTGATGTTCCTAGCACAGTGCCTCACAAAATCCCACTCAGTACTTCTTCTTTGTCTCCCATTTTGTGGTTATGATTTGGTTTTGTTTTAGGGCCCACTCTGTACAAAGGACTAGGAATGTCTTCATCAGTTTATGGTGCTGCAGCAATGTGCCATAGACCAGTAGCTTATAAATAACATAAAGTTATCTCTGACAATTCTGTAAGCTGGAAATCTGAGATGGGGCCAGCCTGGGTGGGTACCTGCGCGGGTCCTCTTCAGGGCTGCAGGCTGCTGTCTTCTCATTACATCCTCACTAGGTGGAAAGGGGTGAGAGGGCCCTAACCCCACGTGTGAAATTGAACTTTCCTGAGCTCATCACCTCTGAAAGGCCCAGCCTCCAAATAGTCCCCTAGGGGGGTTGAGATTTTGATCTGAGTTATAAGGGCATACAAACATTCAGTCCATAACAAGAGGTGATGCAAAGAACAGGCCAGAGAGACAAAACAAGGAAAGGGAACAGCAAAAGACAAGCTTGCAGCCCCCAAGGGTGAAACCATGCACCTCCCTAAATGGTAAAGTGGACACACTTTGTGCTGTCACATTGGGCACGAGTTTGTTGCTGCCTGCACTATAGTCTTACTCTCATCACACTCACAAGCTGGTGTCTCTGTGATGACATATGGGACAGACTATTGTCCAGAGTTATTTGCAAAGTCTAGAAACTTACTTTCGAGCCCTAGTCTTCTGAAGAAAAAAATTTAACTATAAATTTTCCATAAACCAATTTTTTTAATTATTTTTTAAAAAGAGATAAGAATTTCAGCTGCCTACGTAGGTCACAGCATGTTTTCTAAGGAATTCTCTCATAGAACTTACAATAACCTTGTCACCCTTAAATGATTATTCCATTTGATATATATCATTCATGTGTACTAGTCACTTGCCAGTTTGTATTTCTATATATAATTGGCAAATATATATAGATAGATAGATCTAAGATGACTTAACAGTTTTTTTAAAATAAAGCTTTTAACTGTGCAATTTATAAAAGAGCCTTACTAAAGATAATGTGTGCTATTTGAAGCCTGAGTGCGAACCTGGTCTCTCTCTTTTGCTTTATTTCTTCATTTGAAGAATGGAGATAGGAGTATCTAGCTCTGAGGACTGTTGCAAGAGTTCAAGGAGATAACATTAAATTAAAGGATAAATTTCAGCAGGTTAAGATGAACTCACCAGGTGTTTTTTCCCTACAACCTGACATTTGTTTTCCTAAAGCTAATTTAAGAACTGGTAGAGTAGAGGTGGCAGAGAACATGGATAGTCTATCAGTCATGAGAGGATATTTCTAGTAGACTCTCTACTACCTGGAGCAAGGCTCATCTACAGAAGTTCTTAGGATCCAGCACATCCGAGAACTGGAGTGTGCAGAAACAAGAGAGAATGGCAGGCAGCGTGCCCAGACAACGCTGTGTTGGGGCTGTGATCACCTGTTTTGGGAGTACAGCCACATTTGGGGCACAGTTAGTTCTTTTGGGTACTTCACTTTCAAACACTGTTAATTCAAGACACGTGTTCTGCAGCCATGTCATGAAAACTTGTCCTGTCTTCACAATGTCATTTTCAGTATGTTTCTGAATTTCCATATTTTTAACATCTTTGTTTAGTCATCTTCAGCGTGAGGCTTCTCCTGCAAAAAAAAATGTAACTCAGAAACAATCTATATAAATGTCTGTATTTTAAAAACGAGAAAACGGAGACTCCGAGAGAAAAGATGCTACTTACAAGGTCCTTCTTATGCCCCTGGGAAATAAAATGACCATCACATGAGAGTGGCCTTCACAAGCACTATAGAAATACATGTTTTCAAGAAAGTAAAAGAAGTATTGAAGAGTGTTAATTTCTGAGTGAGAAATGTAGCATTGCAATATTTGTACACAGACTTGAAAACTAGAAAGGATCTTGTTCTGACTTCTCATTGGGTGTGTCTTTATAGTCAGAGCTATTTGATTATAACTGTTGATTGTATCCTAGAGGCATAAAGACAGGCAGCCTAAGGCAAAGGACTTCTGGCTTTTGAGCTTTGCTAAATGTGAAGTTCTGCTCTCCAAACAATAAAACAATTGCCTGCTCTTTACCTGCAGGGGGAGACACATGTTGCAGTTATGACAATAAAGCAACCCTAAAGTAGTTTTAGCCCCAAAAAAAAGAAAAAAAAAAAAAGGTGCATGTCTCCATTCCACATTGTATTTTTTTTATCCTGAACATTCGTGGCTGTATTAAAAAAAAAATACTGTACATACTCGAGTATAAGCCGAGTTTTTTCGGCACAAAATTTGTGCCGAGTCTGGGTTTAAAAACTCGGCTTATACTCAAGTATATACAGTAAGTGCATTCTAAGTAGAATTTAGTCAGTCGGCTAGTAGAGGATTAAGAGGTAAACTATCCAACTAATACAAGTCATTCAAAATACAATGAGAAGAAAACTTCATCTTATATGTTTATTGTTCTTCTAGAGCACAAAATAGTTCCTAAGATTTAATAAGGTGGGGAAACAACAAAGATATTTAACTGGAACGATTATTTTGTTATCATCTGGGCTAAGTGTTTAATACAGGTTATAAAGGAAAGGAAACTGAACAACTACTTTATAGTGACTATAATAGAGCTTGCCACCTACCTAGACCTGCCTTTTAAGTCTGTGTGTATATGTGTTTGCATATGGTGTTATACAAATGAGTAGTGTTGTAATAAAAAACAAATAGCTATAGAGATGAAATAATGGGAGCAAGAGCTGTGTAAAGAAGACAAAAAGGATCTATCTGAGAGAAATATACAAGTCCTGAGGAGGCCCGGAACTAAAATGTGTGTTAATTCAGTGTGTAGGGACAGGAGACCCAGCCATTGGCAGAGAAGACCGTCCCTCCTCATCAGCCACCAGGAGGCACTGGCTTCATTATGTGGCTGTTTTTTCCCCCTTGAGTAGAGCACAGGTTGTGATCACTCTTTCATAATTGCAGAGAATAAATAAGTGTTCAGTAAGCTTTTTAAGGAATGTAAAATGCTGATTATATTATGTTTAATCACTTCATTAAAAGTTTAATAAAGATTGTACATGTGCAGGTTTATACACTGACGGGTTTTTTTGCTAGTTTTACTTCTATACTTAATATAGCTTATGATGATTAAATGTTCTAAATTTTTTAAACTAAAAAAGTTTACTTTTACAAAGATGATCATGTAAAAAAGATTTTTTCAGCAAAAAATGTGGAACTAAAAGATTTACCTAAATGCATGGAGAAAGAGTATTTATTAAACTTCTGATCTTTTAGAGTAGTAAAGCCTGTCTTCTTCCTTAAAAATTAACTTATTTTGCCCTCTTATACTTCTATTTAGATGAATAGAGTCATACCTATTAATATATAAAAAAGGCCAGATGTGGCAGTGACTTTTTGACCATGAATTTATTGAAATTATACTTGGTTTTACAAAAACCAAGCAAAAACAAGTACTATGTCCAAACTGTGTGGGAAAATAATTTAATTGTGTCTCTATTTCCTGAATATCTGATTTGGATGGTTTGTTACAACCTAAATTGAAATAATTAAATGAATGAGCCAAAGCATATAGATTAGAAACCCAGCCTCCTTCTTACTAATGTGCGACTTTTGGTCAACTTAAATTCTGTAAGCTTTGGTCTTTTCATCATTAAATTCTAAGACAGTGATTAGCATAATGCTTGGTATTCAGAATGAGTGAAATAAATATTAGTTATCATTATTGCTATAATTTTGTTATTATTGTTATTACCCACTTGGTCAACAGATATTTCCCATGTACCTTATATATGGCCTGTACAGGTGTTGGAGGTAAAATGTGATCTCCAACATCAAGGAATTCACAACATGGGGAGAAGGAATTTTGAACAATTAGGTACTAGCTGAGTGCCACAGTTGAAGCATCTTTATATATCTGAAGGAGGGGGCCAATGGTTCCATCTAGGGAATACTGTCTGCTGAATTTTGAAGAACATGGAGCTCTGCTTATGATTAGGGGAAGATCACTTCACACCAGGAGACGGCAAGCATGCGGTATGGAAGCACAGAGGGCCTGTCTGAACCAGGGGACTGGGAACAGTAAAGGACAGAGTTAAAAGTATATAGGTGCAACTGAACAGGAAGCTCCAGGAATAGATGCAGGCAACAGCGTTAGAAGCCTGCCTAGACAACAGTGGACTTTATGGGAGATGCAAAATCCTGGATCTTTTTAAATCAAAGGAACAAATGTGCATTTTAGAATGACAATAATTGCAAGCAGTGTAGAAGACAGATCCTGTGATCCTCAGAAGGCCACCACAGGCCTTGTACATGATAAAGAGAATGGGACTCTGAAATGGGGTGTTGGGGGAGGAGTGGCCAGGAGGAGAGAGATTCACAGCTCTTTTCACAGATAGAGTGGAGAAGACTCGGGAGTTGATTCGATTGGAGAGTGAGGAAGAAGGAATCTTTTAAAAAGGAAATTGTATGTGCAGATGTTCATTGCAGCATCGTGAATAGGCATAAAAGATTTAAAACAATACCTATGCTAAGTAATTTGTGAATTCCCTTCAAAGCCTCCTACAAATATTTATTCTGTTAGACTAAGTACATTAAATTTAAATGTGGATAATAAAATAATAATAATAATAATAATAATTTAGGTATAAAAAATCCTGTAATAAAAGTTTTAAAAATGATTATTTGTAAGACAATGTGAAAAATGTGAAAAAGATACTTTTATTTTAAAGAATACATGGAAAATGCTGTGTGAGCACTAGGCACACATTTAATCCATTTTAATTATGAATATGGGATTCAATTTAAGATACTTTTAGATGCTGACCAGTAGCTAACAAGGACAAATAGCTTTACCATTCTGCTTTGGAACTAGTGACAAACACTAAGTATTTCTCAGGTCTCAATTGTCAGTCTGCCTCTCCTTTGTTTGAAAATCTCTTTCTGGGAAATGTATATAGTGACGCCCACACTCCTCCTAACAAACAGTGCAGTCTAGGATAAACAAGAAAATATGTGTGAAGAGCTCTGCAGTGAGTGGAAGGAAATACAAAGTGATATTCTTATCTGTGCTGTCCTCGTCACCATGAGCGTCATCATCTCTGTTATCTGTCAAAATGTGGACACGATTTTAATTAGGCCAGCATGCTCCTCCCGCAGAAGAAAACGAAGTATCACATCTATGTTTGTGATGCGGGTGGGAGGGAGTTTGGGAAATGTTCTGTTTAGTATTCTTTGTGTCTTCTCAGACAAAGTACCAAGGCTCCAATAAAAGAAAAGAAAACAAAAAAGCAAGAATAACACCAGCTGCCTTCTTAAGTCACACTCCCTTTCTCCACAAAGTGCTTCCCACCGTTTCTGCCTGAAAAAAATATTCTAGGCATACTCAGAAAGACAATGACTGTGGTGGGGCAAGACGTTTAAAATTCCTTTGGGGATAATTTCCCAAATTTTACTGGTTGGATGTTAACGCTGGATTATTTAACTTTATAAATAAATAGGCAGTTCACACACAGCGTCCTTTCTTTCATTATATCCAAAGGCACATCTCAGAAATGCTTTAAAAACCAGTAGGATCTCCTTTAGTAGTAACACTAATATTAGTAAAAGTCCTCATTTATGGACAGTTGATACCCTCTAAACACTGACTAGGCATCCTCTCTTTGAAACCTTAGGATAATCCAGAGCTGTACACCCTGTTGCTCTTCCTGCTTTAATAGATGAGAAACTAAGGGAGAGAAGTTAGATAATTTGATCAAGATACATGGCCACAATATGACAAAATATAGCTGGTCTGACTCGGAAGCAGAATGTTAAGTCTGCTCTCCCTTAAAATGGATTGACCTGTACACACAAATATACACAAGCTGCTGTGTCTATGGCTGCTCAGAAGTTATTCCCTAGGGACTGTTCGGTTCATGTGAGCTCTCGTCTCTCTCTCTCTCTCTGTCTCTCTCTCTCTCTCTCTTGAGACCAGAATGTGAAAGTGTGCTGTCCATTACTGAGTGTATCTGCATGGAGGGTGGGGCAAGAGCAGGGATGAGGTCAATGGATCAGAGAAACCCTTTGCAAATCCTAAGAAGCCAGTTCCATGAGCTAAGGGAAGGATTTCTGCCTGGGCTGGAGAGCTCTTCAAGCGCTCTTCAACCCCCACAGATCTCCTTCTGACTCCTCTGAAGTGCCTGTTGTCACCAGAGTGCCCAGGGTAGAACATCAACAAGGAGAGGCCCCAGGGCCGTGTGAGGAGTGAGGCTCATGGAGTGTTTTGGAAGAATTGTGGTAAAGCCTTGCTCCAGCCTTAGCATTCACCTTGCTACTAGAACCACTCCCTGTTGAGGCCCTGAAAGAACAAGCCTACATGAAGTGGGAATATTCATCTTCTCTTTGGCTGAAGTCTGTTCAAGTCCATTATCATCTTCCTAGGTACCATTTCTGGGCACAAAATTCCCACATGTACTTCTTCTAAATATTTCGGATTCCTAAATATCCAGTGCTTTTTAGTATGCCATGTTCGTTTCCTTTTTTGTGGTTCCACCATTTGGCCACGTGGACATTTTCTAATTCACTGTCTTTTCTGTGCCTAGCAGAGCAGAGAGGTGGTGATGCCTTCTTTTGGGGGTATGTTTCTGCTGTTCGCATGTCGTGTACAGTGTTCCCTCGCCACTTCACACTTCATGTTTTGCGGCTTCAGTGCTTTGTGGGTTTTTCCAAAATATTCATCAAAAAATAAAAATGAAAAAATACAACCATGTTGGCAGCCACATTGCGGAAAGGAGCGTTGTTTCATGTTGATGCACAAGAGAGAAGGATCCCTGCATGTCAAACAAAGAGATGAGTTGACTCAGAGTACATACCACGGGCTCTCATAAAGGCGTGTGACATCAACCTGTGCGACATCAACCAATGAGAGTACGAGTAGATTTATCCCTGTGAGTTGATTGTCTGCGCATCATCGCAGCCTCACCTAGCACCTTCTCTTGTTGTATCTTGCCAGTCTTGTCCATGATGTTGACTGTCTCGCATACTGTGTTTTAGTGTTGTGTTGGCGATAACTTGTTTTGTTTAAGCGATAACTTTTTTTATTAATTAAGCCCTTATAATGCCGCCTAAGCGCTGTGCCCCTGCAAAAGCTTCCTCCGGGGCGCCCAAGAGGAAGAAGATGATGACCATCAGCGAAAAAGTGAAACTTTTAGATATGATCAAAGAGGGCAGAAGTTAT